>CP119637.1:890000-1147500 GCA_030078075.1 Crithidia sp. LVH-60A | reverse complement strand
CGCCCGATGGCTCCCTGTGCGCCTCCGGCGGCAAGGACGGCTCCGCGCTCCTGTGGGACCTGAGCAACGGCGAGCAGCTGTTCTCCATCCCGGTGGAGTCGCCGATCAACCAGATCGCCTTCTCGCCCAACCGCTTCTGGATGTGCGTGGCGACGGAGAAGTCGCTGTCGGTGTACGACCTGGAGACCAAGGAGGTGATCGCGGACCTGTCCGTGGGCAGCAGCAAGCCGTCCGAGTGCATCTCCGTTGCCTGGTCCGCCGACGGCAACACCCTGTACTCCGGCCACAAGGACAACCAGATCCGCGTGTGGTGCATCTCCGACGCCGAATAAGCGTGCGGGGCTGATGGGGAGAGAAAGAGAGGAGGCTGCGTGCCTCCGCTCCGTGAGAGGCGTGGTCGGCTGGCTGGGAGAGCGGATGCCGGAGAGACGGTGGCGGCGCGCGTCGCCTTCCTTGGGGTACACCACTGGCGTGTGCTGACCTTGGGGTGCACGTGCGCTGCTCGTCCGCTCTCACAAAGAACGGCGTCAGCTCACCGCGGCTTGACGCGCATGCACTGAATAAGCTTGTTAATATTTTGTCAACTGGGAGTTTTGGGATGTTTGCACGAGTGAGACACTTGCGTTGTTCTTCTCTGCGGGTATTCTGAGTTTTCAGTATTGATTCATTTTCATTTACGACCAAAAAACAACAACGACAACGAAAATTTAGCGTGGAAGCAATGAAAACCAATTGTGGTTGATGGCACGATCTGATGGAAGCTGCGGCGCCAAAGCGCTGACTCCGTCCCCACTTATGGTGCGTCCTCCAAGTAGACAGAGTTTGGCCACCTTTAACTTTTTTCTTTCTCTCTCCTGCACGAGCTTACTCGTTTTGAGTACGCCCTTCATGACCACAGCCTGACTGCTGTGCTGGCGAAAGTCTGGAGGACGAAGCAGGAGTTGTGATGGATGATGGCGCTAGTGAGGCTTTCGTGCCAAGGGTATTGCGACAGGCCTTCTCAGTGAACTCTTCGAGGCTTTAATGACCCAATTCTTCTCTCTTCTCTGTCTCGCCTTTCATTTTATTGTGTGTTTTTTTTATATTGAGTGCATATAGGTCTTCTTTGTTTCTGGTCTTACTAGTCGTAATTCTACCTGATTATCCTTGGAAAAACATATAAGAGGATAAAACAAACGCAAGTGCATTGTGTGGACACAGGGCATCTGCACACAGCCCACCTCCTTCCTCTTGCCCTCCTTTTTCTTCCTTTTCTGCTGGTGTGTGCTTGTGCTTGTGCACGGTGTCGGTGGCTTGCCACTCTCTCGTCGCTTGAACGCCCAACAATATCTCTCACACGGCAGCGAAAAGAAATCTTTCGACGCCTTTTTCTGCACAAAAGTGAGCGTGACGTCCCTTCATAAGCTTTATCAGCCTTCTTATTCTGCGGAGTCAAGGCACCTTGACGGAGATAAAAAAGATTGGCGCATTTTTTTTTTGTTGCGCAGTCCTTTTTTTTTTGTGCTTCTTTTCTCTTCACCTTTTTTTTTTTCATTTTCTTTTCTTCTTTATTGTGTGTTGTCTCTCACTCTCCTGCAGACTTTTTCTTTCTTCATTTTCTGTGGTTTGATCTCTGCACAGCTAAAGGCAATACACCTGCCGTGGAACTGCTCCGCATTCACTGCGTGAGATCGCTCTCGGGGACATCCGCACACGCACGCACACCACCGACTGCTTTCTCGCGGAGTTGCGTGTCTTCACTCTCCCCTTGTCCATTCAGCATTATCTTTTTTCCTCCAATTTCATCGTAGGCCGCACGCGTTCGATCATGTTCGCACGTAGCATTCTTGTGCGAGCAGCGTCGTCGTCGACGAAGGATGTGGTGAGGCGACCGGCGTCCAGCTCATCGGTGCCGGACGCTCGGCGGTGCTCCCTGCGGTCGCCTGCGAGGGGACGCCTCTGACCCCCCCCCTTATTATTTTTTTTTTTTTTTTTTTATTGTAGGTTTTTGGGGGTTTTTGGGGGTGTCGGGGGGGGGGGGGGCCGGGGGGGGGGGGGTGGGGGGGGGGTTTTTGGGGGTTGGTCGGGGAGGCCCGAGTTCCCCACCCCTCCCCTTTAAACCCCAAAGGCCAAAGGCCGGGGGGGGGGTGGGGGGTTGGGGGGTGGCTGGGTTGGGGGGGGGGGGGGGGGGGGGGTGTTTTTTTTTTTCCCGCCGGGGGGGGGGGCCGCCGGGGGGCGGACCCAAAAAAGAGGGGCGCGCCCCCCGCTTTTCCTCCCCCGGGGGGGGGGGGGGGGGCCCCCCCAAAAAACAACCTCCCAAAGGGGGGGGGCTGTTGTGGGGCCCCCCCTCTCCTCCGCGCACGTGGACCGCCGCGTGATGCTCATCACGGAGCGCACGCCGGTGATCACGTCAGCCGTGGTGCTGGACCTGCAGTTCACCTACCCCCTCTCGCGTGGCAACTCGATGTTCTCGGAGGTCTTCTGGGGCCACGACGTTTACGACGGAGGCTTTAGTCAAATCGGCTTCACGATGCCGCCCACTGCGCAGATTGCGGTGCTGCACACGCTGGAGCCGCGGGTAGGGACGAGCGCAGCTGAGGCGTCGAGCGCAGCGTCTAGCGGCACGTCCTCGATGATGAGCTGGCTCAAGTGGAAGGAGTCACCTAACAGCAGCAACAGCAGCCACGCCACGACAGCAGCAGCCAGCAGCAGTAGTAATAGTACCAGCGTGACGCTCTCCGCAGCGATGAAGAAGCACAGTCTGTTTTGCCAACCCCTCATCCGCGGCGGCGTGCAGGACGACGGTACGCGGGAGCCGACCCTCTACCTCTCTAAGGCTGAGGCGCTGCCCTACCTGAGCGAGCTCGCCCTGGGCCAGCCACGCTCCTCGCTGCGCATCTACTGGGGCAACATGCGCTGGACGACGGCGCAGCTGGAGGCGGAGGTGGCGAACGGCCACTGGATCGCCGTCAAGGCCTCGCCGAGCTTCTTCCGCTCCTACCCCCTCACCGGCACCGACGACGACGCCGCGGAGCGCTTCCCGACGGCCGCACAGTTGGCCGAGTCGCGGCAGCTGCGGGAGAAGCGCTACGGCGCCGACGTCACCCCACCGCAGGTCTTCCCACCAGACCAGATCCTGCGCCGCCGCGAGTGCCTCTGGGACGAGGTGATGTTCGCGATGGGCGGCGACTACGCCGCGTTGGTCGGCTGCACGAACCCGTTCTCCGACAGCCCTCGCGGCTCCTCGGTGCAGATCTTGGCGCCGTACCTGGCCTCCCTGCCGGCTACCGCGGATGAGGAGATAGCCGCTGCTGCTGCGGCTGCAGCTTCTGATGGTGACGCGGCGGCCTTCGCCCCGTCCGTGACGCCGCTCGGCGAGGATGACGACGACGCCGACCTGGACGAGCTGCTGTCTGCGACGTCTCCCGCCGCTGCCTCTCGCGCTTCGCAGCACAGCGCTGCGCACGCGGCGGAGGACCTTATACACGACGGTGTGCCGGGTGAGGCGCCGGCAGCTGTGGCTAAAGACGGCAATGGCGCGTCAGAGGAGGTAGATGATGCGGCGTCGCAGCCGGACGGCAAGGAGGCGAGCTCACCTCCTGATCATCGCACGGGCAAGGATGGGCAATAAGAAAAGAAAATAAAACGAGGTGAGTTACGTGGGGGCGGAGCTGTCCTTCGCGGGAAGTGCGCTCTCTCGTCGCAGTGCCTTGCTTCTTTTGCCACTCTTTTCTTAGCCTGAACATGAACCTCAGAAAGTGTTCTCTGGTGGTGTACTCCCTATTTACACAGATGCTTTGACACAGAAAAAAAAAAAAAAGACGCAACGGCGACAAAAAAAGAAAAGGTAAAAAAAAAAACTGACAACCGTTTTTTTTTGTTCCTCTCCTGTTGCGCGTCACCTGTTGTACACCATGATCGGAGCGACGTGCTTCGCGGACGCGGAAGGTAGCAAGAAAAGAACTGCCTTGGGTGCCGAGGACCAAAGCTGTGCTTTCTGCGCGTCTTCCAATGAACATGCCCCGAGCAGACGCATATTTGCACAGGTCGCTTCTTCGTTTCGAAATGCGCCTCAATTTCATCCACAAGCAAAACAACTTTACTCCATCTCTTTTTCCCCTTTTGCTCTTTCGTTTCTTTTTCTCTCATAGGTCACTTAATAGCTGTTCCGAGTGTTGTATATCAAGTCCATAGCTTTCCTTCTCCCTTTAATTGCCGCACTTTATCAAATTTCCTTCCCCTTTTACCCTTCCTCTGTCGTTTGAGGTAGGTATTCCCATCCACCTCGTCTCGTTGTGTTCTTCTGCGAGCTTGCACCTCCTTCTCCCTACACTACGTTTTTTTTTTTTTAATACATCTCCTGTCGAGCAGAAGGTTCGCTTCCCGCGCTCGGCACGATGGACACGTCGTCCGAAAAGATCACAATTAACTTCAACACGTCGCGGTTTGGCGTGAAGGTTGCGGACGGCGGCTTCGAGCCTGGCACGACGATCGGCGAGGTGCACGCGCGGCTGCGCAAAAAGCTGATGAAGGCGAAGGCGTCCCCGTCTGCCTCCGGGCCGAGTGGTGAAGGTGCTGCTGGCGCTACGGCAGGTGGCAGTGGCGGCGTGGCCACTTACGTCTTTGTGCGCAACGGCACGGAGGCGTTCATTCCTGCGCCGGAGCAGACTCTTCAAACCCTGCTCGACCTCTACTCCACCGCGCCGGAGCAGCGACGACTGTACGTCACGATCGATCCCGAGGTGTTCAGCGGGTAGGTGCGTGCGTGCGTGTGGCGGCAAGGCGCCACCTTGGCATGCGAGGGACATTGTTCGAGTTGCGGTTAATGGGCTTTTTGGTGTCTTTTTTTTATGTGGCCGTGTGGTGTGTAGCGTGTTGCCGCCACAGGTGCTTCCTTCGTGTGCTGGCTTTTTTTTTTTTTGCTGCTATCTATGTTTGCGTTGCAGTGCAATAAACAAACGAACCAAAAAAAAAAACAGCGCTGCTATTGTTTTCTGTTTGGCTGCATCACTACGCATCTGATCGAGTGTGTGTCGTTTGTCTGCACGGCAAGGAGGCTAGTGCGAGGTAGCGGCAGCCACGCTGACACCGCTGTTCGACACACTCCTGGCGAAGACGTCGTAAACAGCTGTCTCACCCTGCGTCACTCTTGCTGCTTTCCTGAGGCATCGACAGAGACTTGTCGCTTCTCACTTCCTCTCGCCTGCTCTCCTTGGCAACTGCAAAAAACCTCACCCGCTAAGTGCTGAAGGCTGCATCACTACCGTCCAAATACGTCGTGGCCCCAAACCCAAACTGGCAGGCAAACAAAAGGAAGTTATGAGAGCACTGCTGACTTCTTTTCCTAGTTTAAGTACTCCATCGAACAAGGCAGACGCAGAAGAAAAGTAGCCCGGAATGCGCGCCGTAACGCGACGCCTGCTGTGCGCCGCTCCCCGCGCTGGCGCTGCGACGGCGTTTGCAAAGCCGCTCGTCTCGCTGCGCGGTGCCCCGTCCTTTTGCCAGCCACCCGCCGAGGAGGCCATCGGCAAGGATGTGAAGGCAACACCGGAGAACTGGGTAACGGCCTACGTGCTGCCGGAGGTGATCACGACGGCTGAGGAGGCGGCGCTGCTGGGCTTCTCTGGGCCGTGGTTTGACCGCCTGAGCTACAGCGACGGCCACATGGACGGGCTGATCCACCACTACAAGGAGTTCTACCGCTCTTACACCCAGATGATGCAGGCGACGCAGACGGGCAGCGAGGAGGGACTGCGCATGCCCCACGCGAACATGGAGGTTGACCTGCCTCTCGTCACCGGCGCTCTCCGCCGCGTGCGGGACCTTGCGCAGACGTACCTGCCCCGCATCCCCATCGACGACCGCGTCCACTTTCTTCGCCTCGCCGGAAGCGGCTTCATTCGGTCCCACGTTGACGAGGGCCGCAACTCGACCGGCATCATCGCCGGCTTGTGCCTCAACGCGGGTCGCGTGATGACGCTGACTCACCCCAAGTATCCCGGCGAGCAGGTGGAGCTGATGCTGGCCCCTCGCTGCCTCTACCTCATCATCGGCCGTGCCCGCTACGACTGGGAGCACAGCGTGGACTGGGTGCGCGACGACGACGAGCACATCCGCCGCATCCAGAAGAGCCTCGTGGTGGAGGGGACGCCGATCACCTACGACGGCGCCGAGACGCCCTTCCGCCGCTTCGACCGCACAGCCATTATCTTCCGCGGGGTGTCGCCCATGACGCTCCTCTCACAGCGCATGCGGCAGCGCAAATAAGGCCGTCGTGACGCGCGTGCTGTCGCAAGGCCTCCTCGTTTGGTTTGCGTGTGTGTCTCTCAGTTCGCGTGTGCGTTACAGTTCGCACCACCTCAAAAAATATATTTGAGCTGCAACACGAACGAAAGCTGCTGGCTTTTTTGTTTGATAGCGCAAAGCCGCCAAACACGCTGGTGACGCATTGAACGCGCCGCGCTAATATTTTCTCTCTTGCTGGGTTTGCTACTACACGTGCTCCTTCCCTCGACGCCGCAACTAAGAGCTGAAAAGCTTGATGCTTCAATAAAAATGGCGGCAACAAGAGGCGGCTGCGCGCGCCTCTATTGCTTGGCTGTTACACGCTGCCGAAAGGCCATGCTTCACACTCTTCTCGTCTTTCCCTTTCTTTTTCAACTACGTTTTTCGTCCTTTGTTTGTTGCCTCTCAATACGAACGTGTGTAGCAGGCGATATTTTAGAGCAAAAAGAAGAAGAAAAGTCACACAACCACTCGATCCCCAGCGCAACATTACACACCACCTTGTCACCGCAGGCAGAGAGACACACGATGAGCGCGCGCGTGCTCTCTCTTGGCATCTCGCCGCAGGAGCGGGCACGACTTTGCCTGGTGGCCGCGGAGGAGGTCGCGCTTCAAGCGGCCCACTACGTGCGGAGAGCGGAGCAGCTGAGCGCCGACGACGAGGCCGCGGCGCCGTATGTACGCGCCGTGTACGTGTACCAGGCGACCGCCGCCGTTGCCGAGCGCGTCAGTCTTGCCTCTGGCGAGGAGTGCGGGTCGTACCTGCGCGATGTGCTGCGTGCATGCGCCGCGAGCGTGGCGAGGCCGAGCGTCGCCTGCTGGCTGACGGTGATGATGGAGGACACGTGTGTGGTGCAGCACGCCGTGTTTGCAATGACGGCCACGTCGACGAAGCCGCAAAGCTGGACTACGGCGCTGGTGTTCCAGCCGGACAGCGGCCCGTTCCAGCCCGGCGCGGTGCGGTGGTCGCTGACGACGCAGCCGGTTCTCGGCCGCGCGGCGCCGGCGGGCAACGTCTGCACACCGCCGGATGCCGCTCTGGCAGCCGCCGAGGTAGCAGCCGCACCGCACGAGGCGGAGCCGCGTGTTCAGCCGGAGCCGGCACAGCCTCAGCAGGTCCAGCACCCAGCACCAGCTGCATCGGCCGCGGTCGCCCGTTCGATGGGCACCACGCCCTGCGCGCACTCGACGCGCACCCTTGCCAAGGTCATGGCAGCCGTCAACCCGCAGCGCGACGAAGCGGTGGTGGCGCGGCAGCACGTCGCCCCGCCGCAGAGCAACGCGCAGAGCTCCGCAGCGGCCCCGCCCACGCCGCTGTCGAGCGTCTACGACCGCATGGCCAAGTACCAGGTGGACGCCGCCGCTGATCCCGCGCCTCGTCGCCAGGACGATCAGGAGCAGGCGCAGCCGCACGCAGCAGCAGAGGAGAGTGCGACGCCGTCGGCGGCACAGTCGCTGCGCTCCGGCCACGCGCCAAACGGCTTGCTGGTGTACGACTCCCCGCAGGCCGACCTGGTGGCGCCGAGTGACGGGCGGCAGTGCGGCGACCTCGCCTACCGCAGCCGCTACGCGCCGCGCCGCGAGGAGCTGTGGGACATCGCGAACGCGGTCATGACGCACAACTACGCAGCGGCGGCGATCGGCGCCGGTGAGCAGCCCGCGTACATCGAGGACAACGCCGCGTAAAAAAAGAGAGGAGTAGCGCAGATGCTTGTCCGTTCTTGTTGTTCGTTCACTATAGATGCTGTATCAATTCTCGTTCAGAAAAAGAAAAGAAAACAAATGGAGTTCGTCAAGGCAACAGCGGCAAATGCAGCAGCAGTTGTTTTTTCTGGTTCGCTTTCCAGGGCCTCAGCGAACAAAGCCTTTCCACCTCTCTTCTCCTACCACTCTTCAAACCGCTCCGCTTTTTGTTCTTAGGGGATGCCTACTGTTTTGGAAAGAGGGGAGCTGTTTGGGGAGGCGAGGATTGGGTTTGGGAAGAGGATGGGTTCGGCCGAGGTGGAGGGGAAAACGCCTATGCTAACTTTCGCTGGTTCGCTCAAGCTCTGTTGTCTACTTTTTTTTTTTTTTTTTTTTTTTCTGTCGCTGGGCAAGCAAACGAACAAGAAGCATACATGACTGTACAGGAGCACACGCAAAACCAACAGCAAAAAAGAGTATCAGAAAGCAGGCGGGCCGCGAGTTTGGGGCTGGTGCGGGTTGGCAAAAGAGCGGCTCTTCGCCGGCCGCATTGGGATGTACTTGGAGTGGAAAAGGCTCTGCTGCTGCCGCCGCGCCACCTGCACCGTCGACAGGTTTGCGCGGCGCAGTCCCGTGAGGTCGAAGGGGCGGTCCGACGCGTTCAGCTTCCGCGTGACGCTAAAGATGACGAAGAGGAAGAGCACCGCCATGTTCGGCGCCACCATCGTCCACGTCTTCGCGATGGAGGCGAGGATGAACTGCACCTTGTTGGTCGCGACGAGGCACATGCCGGCGGAGTTGCGGTCGTAGCCGCTCTGGCAGCTGTTGCACGAGGTGCCCGTGTAGTAGCCGTTCGTGCCGTCGTTGAAGCAGGTGCAGGTCGTGGTGCTGGTGCCACTCCCCGTCGACGGGCCGACGCAGCAGCCACGCCCGCTGCAGGAGCTCTGCGCGTCGCAGGTGTCGACGCCGGTGTAGTAGCGCGTGCAGTTCTCCACGCTGGTGGAGCTGATCGTGTAGTTGCGGCCGTTGCACGACATGCACGTGTACGACACCACATACGCGCTCGGGCTCGTGCAGGTCTCGCTGACGATGTACGGGTTGTTGCACAGGTTCGACGGGATCACGCTGCACGACATCGGACACAGGCCGGTCGTCGCCATGCACTGCACGCCGTCGGGGTACCGTGTGAAGACGCCGTTCCACGCGCAGGTCCCGTTCACCGTGATGTTCAACGAGGAGCTGGAGGTCGACGACTCCAAGGAAGAGTCGTCCTGTTTGCTGTGCGACGGCGACAAGCTCGTGCTGTGGCTGGAGGATCCCGCCAGGGCCGCAGAGGCGGAGGGGTCATCCCTGTGCGACTGGCTACCGGCCGGCTGCTGCGGCGTAGTGCTGCGTGAGACGGTGAGAGTGGCGGCGGGGTTGGCGTTGCAGATGCACTGGAAGGACTGCAGGCCGCTGTCCCACGGGCCGGCGGTGAGGGTGCCGCCGTTGCCGCCAAAACGGGCCGTGCACCACGCCGACATGGCTTCCGTCTGCGTTAGCACCGGGCACGTCGCCGTACCCACCAAGGCGGCGCTTAGCGGGACATGCGCGGCGAGGCCAATGGCGAGAGCCACGACGAGGAGGACGCGGAGCTGAGGAGAGACCATGAAGGCAGCGTGCAGAAACTACGCCCCGAAGATGCTAAAGTGGCGGGGGAAAAAAAAACACGGAAAGCCACAGCAGCTTCACGTTGTTTGCAACTGCGAATGGCTTCTGCTGCGGAGAGAAAGAGACCAAGAGGGGCAAGAGAAAGGAGAAAGAAGTTGTTGAGAAGTTGCATCGGAAGGCGGGGCCTCGCAAAGACTATCGGCGGGGAGGAACACAAGCACATTTAATGCCGGTACATAGTTTCGTGAGTAGATCCGAACCAACCCTTGCCAGGACGAGGCAAAGAGCTCTGCTGGAGTAAGGGAGAGTCTGCCAGCGACATGAGTCGCGCGATAACAACTCGCGGCAGACGCCTCTTCGCAGCCTTCAGGAAGCTGACGACGCACTTGGACGCCTGACTTTTTTCAGTGTTTTTGAGGGTCCACGACCACTTGAAGCCTAAAGAGTATCGTCAGTGAGTAGGAACCATTACACACACAAAACCACAACGCCACTTTTCGTCACAACGCCTTCTCCCTTGCAGAGGCGTTTGGCGCTCGCACGACTGACGGCGTCTCAGGCCAAGATGACGCCGCGACTACCGAGGATGGCACACATGCGAATGAGCGTCGAGAGAAGGACGAGGGCACCGATCTGGTGGGACGCGGCGACGGGGATGTCCACCGTCGACATCACAGTCCAGAAGCCGAGACCTACCTGCAGCAAGAGCGCCGTGTTCACAAACATGAGGTTGCGGAAGACCAGCCGCGGAATGAAGCCGCGCCGCCGCGACGCCGCCACGTTGAGGCCCGTGATGGTGAGGAAGGTGACGCCCGCCATGACACGATGCGCCGTCTGCGCCATCGACGGGTTCTCGAAGACGTTGCGCCACGCCGGCTGCACGGCGAAGAGGTGGTCCGCCGGGGGGAAGACGCCGCCAGCCATCCAGGGGAAGTCGTCGTTGTACATCAGGCCAGCGTCGAGGCCCGCCACGAAGGCGCCGGTGGTGGCGGTGAGGAACATCATCGTGAAGGACAGGCGCGACCACAGCTGCACCTTGGCGAAGCGGGGAAACGGCGCCATCACCGGCAGCTTCAGCCCATACCCCATCCGCAGCATGAAGGAGTAGATGGTGAAGGCGAGCACCAGGTGTGCGGCGAGGCGGTAGGCCGAGACGGTGGCCTTGCGGCGCTCCTCCAGGATCTTGGCGTCGAGACCGCTCTTCACCATGTACCATCCCATGAAGCCCTGCGCGCCACCCAGGCCCAGAATGCCGACCAGCCCGGCGAGGAACTTGCCGTTGCCCTTGAAGCGGCCCCGCGCTGCGTAGTAGAGCAGCGGGCCACCAAAGACAAGGCCGAGGCTGCGGGCCAACACGCGGTGTGCCCACTCCCAGAAAAAGATGAACTGGAACTCCCTCATCGTCATGTTCGGCTTCTGCTGGAACTCCGGGAACTTCTGGTAGTGCTTGAACTCCGTCTCCCACTCCTCGTCCGACAGCGGAGGCCGCACGCCGCTGATCGGCTTCCACTCCACCAGCGACAGCCCGCTCTCCGTGAGGCGGGTGATGCCGCCAAACCACACCACGCCACCCACGCAGGCGGCGCTCACGTAGAGCCAGTTGGCCACCGACCGGTTGTGTGCCGGCGCCACCCACGGCTTCGTCGCCGCCGCCACCCTGGCCGCCGCCGCGTCCGCAGCGGAGAGGTGCGCCGTGGCGGCAAAGCGGCGCGGACACTGCTGAGCCCAATAGCTGCCCAGCCGCGCCGACCACCCGCGAGACACGGGCGGCTGCATCGCACTCAACGCACGGCGAGTCGCAAAACGCTGCATTGGGTACTTCTTCTTTATTTTTTGTGTTGTTGTTGTTTGGGTTGTGGGTGTGTTTTATGAAAAGGCGCCGGCACCCAAGCAACTGACGAGCGTGCCAAATGAGAAGAATTAAAAAAAAAGGGTGAGCTAGATGAACACAACAGAAGCGTTGGTCGAGGAGAAAGAACGTAGTAAGAGAATAAGTTGCAGAGAACAGCAGAAGGGAATGCACCACGGCTTGGACACCAAATCCGACAGGTGCACTTTCCACTGTCCACGAAAAAGAAGGAAAATGAAAAAGAAGCTTTAAAAATTTTCGTCTTAGCGTTTTCAACAAGGGTGACAGGAACAACAAAGAAAGATATGCTTGCCTGCTAGCGCTGCGTTGGCTACTGTGAAGAGGGCGACTACTGCCTACTTAATCTTCTTGTGTAAAGGGATTGTAGACCAAATACGTATTGCGTTTCTCTTTTTTTTTCTTTTGTGGTGCGTGCTTTCTGTTCTTGGGGAACAGCGACGGAGTGGGGAAGATCAAGGCAGAGTTGACGGACAACGACGCGAACACTTGGTCGTGCTACGCTTCGCAATGAAAGTTGGGGAGTGTCACAAACAGCGTTCACCCGCCCCGCGACAAAAAAGGGAGAAAAAGAATTATGACAGAAAGAGAGAGAGGGTTTTAAGGGACTAAACAATGCCAGACTCGGCCATATTTACGGTACAGCTTCACAATTTACGACTTCTCATCTCAACCGGCCCCTACTGCGATCGCTTGAACACTGGTGTCGACAGTCGCGGCACCCCGCACGCCTTGTGGCTTCAATGAAAGGAGAAGGACAAGCCCCGCCACGAGGGCATGCTCCAACGCGCACAACGACAGAGAAGCGCGGTTGCTCAGCGGACTGGCTCTTTTTTTTTTTTTTTTTACTTTCAGAAGTGCTTCATTTACGAGAGGACCTGATACTTCACATAGAAAGCCCGTCATCCTCCAACTCTCGCTACGCTTCCCAACCCTCGCTCGTTGTCATAGTTGAAGAGCACCAGGAGGAGCTGAGGTCGAGAGCGAGGGAAATGGAGAGAGAAAACGAGAATAACACCAAAGCCGATGCCGCCATACGTGCAGCATTTCACCGCCAATACAGAGAAAGAGAGAGAGACAGAGAAAGAGAAAGGGAATGTACACACAACTATGCGCACGCACACCGAAGAAGAAAACACCACCACGCGAAGGCGCTTCACAGGAAGTACTCTGGGGGCGGCTGCTTCGCCAGGTGCCCCCGCACATCGGCCGTAGCGGCGGTGAAGTAGACGACGTTGCGGTCCACCTGCGAGTGCTCGCCGACCTCGAGAATCGACGCCACGTTCCCGCACCGGTAGCAGTAGTTCGGCGCCGACCAGACGGTGCAGCAGTTATTGTCGAACATCGACTTGTAGCCCTCCAGCACGAGCTGGTGAGCACGCGCGATGAGGCTGAGGCCGTTGCGGTGGTTGAAGTTCTTGGCGACATCGGCGCCAAAGACAAAGCCGGCACCGCGCTGGCTGACGCTCCAGCCCTCGATGTCCTCCGGGTCGGACCACAGCAGGTCGCTCATCGGACCCTCGTGCGGCACCTCCTGCTTCCGGTCCAGCACGCGCACCTCGTCAAGGGTGTTGATTTGGGGACTGAGGCCCCCGTGCACGCAGAAAATGTCCTCCTCGACCACCGCTCCGAGGGGCATGTAGTCGAACAGCTCCGTGCACAGCCGCCACACGTTGGCGCCGCCGTACTTGCGGTAGCACTCGTCGTAGAAGCCGTACACCTGCGTGATTTGGCGCGACTCGTGGTTGCCGCGAAGGAGGGTGATGCGGTCGGGGTAGCGGGCCTTGAGAAGCAGCAGCAGCAGCAGCGTCTCGACGCTGTGGTAGCCACGATCGACGTAGTCGCCCATGAAGACGTACGACGTGTCCGGTATGCGGCCGCCCTTGCTAAACAGCTCCAGCAGGTCGTAGAACTGGCCGTGAATGTCCCCGCAGAGGGTGACCGGTGCGTAGACGGTTTCGATGTTGCCCTCCTCCAGCATCAAGTCCTTGCAGCGACTGCACAGCTGCACCACCTGGTCCTCGGTGGGTAGCTTGCCCTCGTACAGCGCCTCCAGCTGCTGGTTTAGATCGCTCGACATGGTCGGTCGCGTCTCGTTCTGTTCTATGAACAACAATAGTGTGGGAGGAAAAAAGTCTGAATATAATAATAATTGAAAAAGAAAAAAAGACGACGTAATCGGGATTTTCGCTTTTCTCTCTCCCTCTACGGTCGCTTCAGAATTGCTGCGTGCGAGAAGGGCAGAGAAGGAAGAGCACTTTGTTCGCCTTATTGATAGGTGAGGCGGCTGCGAACACAAGACACAAACTCACTCGCCCACACACACGCACGCGTTCCTTCGGTGTGGAAGTACTCCTTCACGGCGATGCACTGGAATGCAACGACGAATGAGTGGAAGCAAGAGAAAGGGAACGGGGCAAGCCGGGCGGGAAATCTCAACACACACCACCGCAACGAAGAGAGAATCGAGAGATCAGAGAAAAAGAGCGGAGCAGTATCGGAAATGGTGCAGATTACAACAACGGTAAAAGTCGATTCGCGCTTCGCACTCTCATTTAAGCGCGAACTTGACCAGGTCGTAGTACCAAGATGGAAAGCTGGTGTGTCACACGCTACTTCACATCACCCTCGCTGACGGCCTCCATCCAACAGCAATTCACTGCAGGCTTGACATTTTTTTTTTCTGTTTCGTTGTCCCGCTAATCGAAGAGAAAAGACGCCCGCATCTACACGTCTTGGCCGGAAGGCACGCCGAGCCACACTGCTCATGCGATGAGGCGGAGAAAAAACGAGGTAAATAGGTGCGGCTGAGAGCCACCGCAAGAAAAGTAGACACCCACCTTCCCTACTTTATATAGTGTTGCCGGAAAAAAATGAAAAAAGAAAAAGGGATTGCCGTTCACACTCCTCCTCGATCGTGGTCCATGCGTAGGGCAACGGGCAGCAACAATAGCAAAAGAAAAGAAGAAAAATATTGTATAGTCACGTTTATATAGGTGTGTAATAATGAGTAAAAGAGAGAACCAGCACTAGTCTCCTCCGACTTTGTGCCTCGGCCTGCAGCACGCTGCCTCTGCCCATTCAGCTTCTTTTGTTTGTTTGCTTTCTGGTGTCCATCTTACGTAGATTTCACTTCTTCTCCTGCGCTGGAATGAAGATGACGGAAGTGTTGTTGACGCAGTGGCGCTCGTTCGGCGGGGGATTCCGGAAGCCCTCATTGCGGAAGACGTGACCGAGGTGACTGTTGCACGCGTTGCACACAATTTCAACGCGGCGGCCGTCCTTATCCGGCAGCTCCCGCACCGTCTTTGGGATGCAGTCCCAGAAGCCCGGCCACCCACATCCACAGGCAAACTTCATGGCGGACGTGTAGAGTGGCGTCTTGCACGCCGCACACACGTACTCGCCGTCCTCAAAGAGGTCATCGTACTTTCCCCCGACCGGATCCGTGCCCTTCTCGCGCAGAATGCGGTACTGCGCGGGGGTGAGGATCGCCTTCCACTCCGCCTCCGGCTTGTCCTTCGAGCCGTCCCTCTCCTCCACCGTGGCACAATTTGTCTTGGAGGTGGGCATGCGGAAATGAAGCGAGCGCGTCGAGGTGTGAGTGGGCTGCGCAGAGATGGGCAATATCGCACAGAGGGGAGTAGTGCAGCGTATAAAGTTCGGCTGTCGTAGAAGCGCGCGGCGTGTAAGAGAAAGAGACATGCTTGCAGTCCGGCAACCGGCACCGATGAGCCGACACGACAAACCAGTCAGCGCGAGGGAGAGATGGAAAAGAGTGGAGTTCAGCACATACACGCCACCGACCCAGATTTGGGGAAGAGGTGAAATAGACGAAGTAAGGAAACTAAAATTCCAAAGACGACGAAGAGAGGCGACACGTAGGGACGAGAAACTTGTGTGCTGAAGTGCAGAGAGACGCTGTACTCCCCACATGCGCTTCTTGGCAAACACAACGGTGCGCCTTTCTCTGGAAAAAGAAGAGCGAAGAGGGAAGTGGCAACAAAGACGCACTTTGCTTTTTGTACCTTATTCCCCGACAAGCTAATCTCACCAGGGACATATTTTTTTCTTTTGATTCTTAGTTTTCCATTTGGCCTGGACAAAAGTGGTTCGTGATGCGAAAGAAGAGAAGAACAGGCATGCAGAGGTGCATCCGTGTGGCCTTGAATCACTTTGAAAAGAAAGAGAGAGAGGAGGACGATCGCTTGCCTAGAAAAAAAAAAAAAAAAGAAAGAATCCCAAGATGCCGCCACGTGTGTTTTTTTCCCCCTGGCACGAGTATTAAGGTGCCAGAATGCCCTCACCGCACAAGCAGGAGATTAAAACTGCGCGCTCCTCGCCCCTTGCACCAGTTCCAAGAGAGAAAAGTCCACGCGCTACGTCTTGTGAGTCAGAAAATATATTTTGCGCTCACCACCTTTAAGGAATAAAAAAAGAGGAAAGAGGAAGAAAGCCAAAAAGAGAGGAAGCTCATTAAAATAGAAACAGCATGCGTGAGGGTTTTTTTTTTAAGGGAGACTCGAGAAGCATCTTTGCACCACTCACTGCGACGCTTAAATGCCTCCGTTATCTCACAAGCTCACTATAAAAAAAGTCTTTTCTTAATTTTGAAAAAAAAAAAGAAAGAAAACGTGTTCTCCAATTATCTTTGGAGACCAGTTTTCGTGCGTCACTCACGCTCCGAGGGCACCGAGAGACATCGCAGCGTGCAAACTCCCGGCGCCGCTTCGCCCAGCCCTCAGAACGAGGTGGATGACTCTGGCGTCGTCCGACCGCGTGTGCTGAATGGCGGCGAGCCCGTTGCCGGCTCGTTTACGGTGAGGACTGAAAAAAAAAAAAAGGTAAGCTACTGAAAGGGGAACAAGAACAGGGGAAAAAAAATGCATTGCGACGGCGGAGGTGGTGATGTCGTGTATGCTTTATTGTTTACCATAACACTAGAATTCAATTTCATTAGTTGCTTTAAATATGTGCACGTGAGGCTCACAAACAAAAAAAGAAAAAAGAGCTACGGGGGGTAGTGCAACAGCGGGACACGCAACCTCCCAAGACATGCGCACATTTACTTAGCTAGCGGATGCATCTTCGTCAACAAAAAGCGCGCAACAGTCCGCAGAGGGAAAAATAAAAATAAAAAAAAAGAGACTAGAAAAGAGGGGAGTACGGGAAGAGGAGGAAAATGCAAAAGAGTCATGCGTCTACCCGTAGTAAAGGGGAAGCACCAAAAAGAGAAGCAAGCGTACTCCCACGCACACGAACACAGGATACTAACAGCGAACACTATATATGAAAGGAGAGAGAAAGAAAAAAAAATGTTGACGCCACACACCGTCCATGGTGCACAGCTACAGCAAAACCGAAGCAACGCGGCTCTGATTCGCGAAAGAAGAAAATTAAGATATATATGACCACGGGAAAAGTATAACTTATACCCCAGCATAGAAGTCATTACCACCCAACTTACTTTGAGAGTATAACCGTGCGTTTGCATCAATTTATAAAAAAAAAAGCTTAAGACTGTTATGTGGCCACTATACTAGCACTTGTTAAAACGCGAGCGCTTTTTGGTAAAGCTGTCGAAAGAGAGAGAACAACAACAATAGAAAGGCGTTGCGATTTTCAGCAAGCGCTAGGCGGCATTTTTCCTTCATCAACTGCTACAATAAAAGGGAAACGGAGAGAAGAAAATGTTAGGGACTTTAGAGATAAAATGAATATTCAAAAACAGTAAAAAAAATGAAAACCAGGAAGAAGAAGTCACTTTATTGCCTTATGGCGGCAGAGGAAAGAGGAAAACTCGGTGGGTCGGGCAACGGCTCGGTGGTCTGAGCGGACGCGCGAGTCCTCCCCCTCTGAGTTCGATGTGCAGTGCTGAGCCCGGACGGTCTCACACATACGCAAAATAATGCGATACACACACAAAACTAAAAAACAAATCAAGAAAGGGGAAGGGAGAGAAACACAGATTTAACAGATGAAGAAAAATAATAATAAAAAACGATACACGCTGTCTCATCACAGTGCGCAGTTCACCAGCGACGAACGGGTATACAGGCCGCGAAAACCATGTCCCACCATCAAAAGAGGCCGGTAGAACAAAACTTCTTTGCAGCACTATAACCTCGACAACACTCATCCATCGGCTAGAACGTATCGGCCTCGTTCACAGGACGACCCTCCGCAGAGTACTTCTGCACGCTTGTCCTTTCGCGGCGGCGGCGCATCAGAGCCACGATGACCATGGTGACGGCGGCTGCGATGACGGCGCCGGCGGCGAAGGTGGCGATGGCGATGCCGGCGGTGGCGCCGCTGGAGACGCCGGACATGTGCACCGTACCCCCCCCGGGGCCGCGGTGCTGCTGTTGTTGGTGGTGGTGGTGTCGTCCGTGGCGAGGCAGGCGGCGGAGGTGCAGGCGCAGAGCTGGGTGACGGTGTTGAGAATGTAGCCGGCGGGGCATGCGTAGGCGGGGCAGGCGGTGCGGTACAGCGCGCAGGCGGCGGACAGCTGGACAGAGCCGGCGAGCTCCTGGGCGGGCGTTGGGCAGTCCAGCACGGCCTGCGTGTCCGCGTCCAGCAGGCAGGTGCCGAGCGGGCTGGTGGCGACGGTCGACTGCACGTAGCGCTGGAAGTCGTCCAGCGGGCACATGTTGTCTGTGGCGGCGTAGTTGGCGCCGGTGCTGTCGCGGCACTGCAGCTGCCACGCGGCGTCCCAGGAGAAGGCGAAGCCGGTGTCGGGGGTCTGGCCGGGCCAGCCGCGCAGCACGCGCACGGCGTAGGTGCCGTCCGTCGCGTGCCTCAGCAGCTCCAGCACGAAGATCTGCGCGAAGGGTGGCAGCACGCCGTTCGTGCTGCTGTCGCCAAGCGTGCCCCAGACGGGACCGAGGGTGATGTCGTGCGCGCTGTAGTGCATCACCTTGAAGGTGTTGGTGCCGGCCACGAAGTCATTGATGTTCTTCACCACCTGCTGCAGGAAGGGCTGGCCGCGACCACCCTGCTGCACCACAAACTCATTGCTGGGGTCGTAATACCACATGTAGCGGTAGGATGCAGCCATCATTTCTTGAAAATCTGTATAATGCTGAGTTGCGAGAGGAGGCAGCTCACCAATCGCCCGCTTCGCTGCGACGATGTCCCACAACATAGACGCGCAGGACCAGCGGTTCGCAAAGTCGCTGCAGTAGCCCTCGCTGTCCAGCGTCGCAGCCACGGCCACTAGGTCGGCAAAGTCGGGGAAGTAGGAATCAACCATCGGGTTCATACGGGCAGCCTCTGCGGCCGTCGCGAATGAACCATAGAGTTGTACCCACGGCTGCGCGTACGTGTTCAGCAGCGTGTCTGTGTTGTAGGAGACCGTGTGGATGGCGGGGATGAGGCGGGGTGCGTTGGGGAAGAGCCCGGCGAGGAGCAGGTCGGCGCTCTGCAGGGTGCGCAGCACGTCGGTGGAGCGCGTGGAGACGACGTCGAGGTTGTAGTCCTCGGAGGCGAGGAAGGGCTCGTCGACGACGGTGGCGTCGGTGTTGTAGCGCTGGCGCAGGAAGGTGCCGATGTTGCGCATCATGGTCTCGCCTTCGGGGTTGAGGTAGCCGCAGGGCGTGGTGCCGCAGATGGCGGTGGCGTTGTAGCTGGGCACGGAGGAGCGCGAGCCGTGGCGGTGCAGCACCTGGACCTGCTGCAGCACCCACTCCACGGCTGCGGTGGACGGCGCGGGCAGGCAGGCCACGGCCAGCAGCGCGGTCGTGGCGGCGAGCACGCACAGCCGGCGCACGCGGCGCGGCAGCACGGCACGAAGGAGTCCGGCCATGTGTGTGTCTGCGTGTGTGCGTTGGAGGGCGGCGGCGGCGGTGGTTGTGGTGGTGGTTGTGGTGGTGAGTGCGGGGGGCGTCAGCGGACGGGGGCAGAGACGGCTGCGTGCGCGTGCGTGCTTGTGGTGCGGGTGGCGGAGATGTATGCGTGAAGCGGGGAGGGCGTGGCGCGTTAAGGCTGGGGTATTGTTATCATTGCGCGGCGTGTGTGGGGAAAGAGAGGAGAGGAGGCGCGAGGAACAGGGAGGCGGAGGAGGGAAGGCAGAGAGTGGCGGAGAGGGACAGGTGGGAGACGCGGCGCAGCGCGTGCGGGGGCACGGGAGGGTGGTGCGTGGCGGCAAGTGGCTCCGCGGGCGGGAGCCGGTGACGAGAGAGGAAGAAAGGGACGGACATGGGACGGAGGCGGTGCGCAGCGTGCGGCTCGGCACGCGCGGCTGCTGCAGGTGTGCGTTGTGTGTCTTGCTTTCGTTGCGGTTTCTTTTTCTTATATCCAGCACTTCTCGTGCTACGCGGCTGCGCTTACATTAGTAAAAAAGGGGGTGAGGAAGAGAACAGAGGAAAGAAAGAAAATGAAAATGAAGAAGAAGACCAGAAAACAATGGAAGGGAGCCGTGGAGGGCCGCGTGGGCGGAGGGGTGCGCACTGCGCCAGCACAGGGTGGACGGCTCTGGCGCTGTCCGACCGCGCATGCTGGTTGGTGACGTACCCGCTGCCGGGTCGCGCGAGGCGGGAAAGAAAGACAACTTACGCTAAGCGAGAAACATATGAAGAGACGATGGCAAGAGAGGGGAAGAAAGTGCGCCGCGACGACGGGGAGGTCGGGGGAGCTTTGCCGCGTACTGTGAGAAACAAGAGCGAAGAGAACAGGCGCACACAGGTTTGCGTGGTTACCAGATTAGGGTGCGTGCGCGTGGGTGTGTGTGTCTGTCTGCGCGTGTGGGGTGTTCCCGCAAAGAACAACAACAACAGCAAAAAAAAAAAAAGACTACGAGGGTAGTGCAACAGCGGGACGCGCGATCACCCCCCTCTCACACGCACACATACATACACACACACACACGCGGACACGCAGGCACATTACATGCGCACTTAGTTAGCGGACGTGCCTTCGTCAACGAGAAGGCGCAACGGTCCGTGTCAGAGAGAAAACCAGATAAAAGGGTAGAAAAGAATAGAGCCCCGTGGTCTCTCCCCAGCAGTGAGCGGGGGGCGGCAGGTAAGACACTGGAGAGAAAGACCACGGGACCCGAAGAGGGGGAGAGAGAAGCCGGTGGCGAGGGGACCACTGGGCACCTCGGCAGTGGGCACGCACAAGCGGTGCAAAGTAGAACGCGGTCTTAGGGGTACCGCAGAAGAAGAGAACTGGAAGTGAACACTTTAGGGGCTTAGGGTGGCGGGGGCGGGGGGAGCGGCTCGCTGTGTGTCGGGCAACGGCTCAGCGGGGTGAGCGGACGCGCGGGTGCTCCCCCCTTTCCCTGCCTGCTGTTGTTAGGAGCCTGGACGCACGGCGGGGAGGAAGGGGTTGGGACAGGTCTGTGCGCAGGACTGCGTGGGGGAAAAAAATATAATAATAATTAATAATTAATAGAAAGGTAGAGGAAGAGAAACCCAGACATTACAAACAATAGAGGAGGCTGAGAGAGGGACAGAAATGAGGTGGGAGGAAAATGACGCGGAAACGAAAAAAGAGCTGGGAGAGAAAAATAAAAAAACGGGGAGGGGAAAGAGGGGGTACGGAAGAGGGCGTAGAGAAATAGGAGAGGCGGCAGCCGGGTGCGGTGCGGTGCGGCGTGTTGCGCTGCGTGCCGCCCCGCTGCCCGTGCCGCCCGCGCTGTGCCGCGCCTAGACCGCGTCGCTCTCGCGGACCGGCCGGCCGTTGGCAGAGTACTTCTGCACGGAGTTGGGGCTGCGGCCCTCGGTGTCGTCGCTGCCGCTGCGGCGGCGGCGCATCAGCGCCACGATGACCATGGTGACGGCGGCTGCGATGACGGCGCCGGCGGCGAAGGTGGCGATGGCGATGCCGGCGGTGGCGCCGCTGGAGACGCCGGACATGTGCACCGTCACCACCACGGGGGCCGCGGTGCTGCTGTTGTTGGTGGTGGTGGTGTCGTCCGTGGCGAGGCAGGCGGCGGAGGTGCAGGCGCAGAGCTGGGTGACGGTGTTGAGAATGTAGCCGGCGGGGCATGCGTAGGCGGGGCAGGCGGTGCGGTACAGCGCGCAGGCGGCGGACAGCTGGACAGAGCCGGCGAGCTCCTGGGCGGGCGTTGGGCAGTCCAGCACGGCCTGCGTGTCCGCGTCCAGCAGGCAGGTGCCGAGCGGGCTGGTGGCGACGGTCGACTGCACGTAGCGCTGGAAGTCGTCCAGCGGGCACATGTTGTCTGTGGCGGCGTAGTTGGCGCCGGTGCTGTCGCGGCACTGCAGCTGCCACGCGGCGTCCCAGGAGAAGGCGAAGCCGGTGTCGGGGGGTCTGGCCGGGCCAGCCGCGCAGCACGCGCACGGCGTAGGTGCCGTCCGTCGCGTGCCTCAGCAGCTCCAGCACGAAGGTCTGCGCGAAGGGTGGCAGCACGCCGCTCACGCTGTCGTCGCCGAGCGTGCCCCAGGTAGCACCGAGGGTGATGTCGTGAGCGCTGTAGTGCATCACCTTGAAGGTGTTGGTGCCGGCCACGAAGTCATTGATGTTCTTCACCACCTGCTGCAGGAAGGGCTGGCCGCGACCACCCTGCTGCACCACGAACTCATTGCTGGCGTCGTAGTACCACAGGTAGCGGTAAAAGGCGGCCATCATTTCTTGCAGGTCGGTGTAGCGCTGGGCCGCCAGCTCGGGAAGCTCACCAACAGAGTTCTTAGCGGCAGCGATGTCCCACAACATAGACGCGCAGGACCAGCGGTTTGCAAAGTCGCTGCAGTAGCCCTCGCTGTCCAGCGTCGCGGCCACGGCCACTAGGTCGGCAAAGTCGGGGAAGCGGGAGTCGACTATCGGGTTCATACGGGCCTGGGTCGCAGCAGGCGCGAACGAATACGTCAGCGCTACCCACGGCGGCGAAAAGGTGTTCAGCAGCGTGTCTGTGCCAATCGGCACAGTGTGGATGGCGGGGATGAGGCGGGGTGCGTTGGGGAAGAGCCCGGCGAGGAGCAGGTCGGCGCTCTGCAGGGTGCGCAGCACGTCGGTGGAGCGCGTGGAGACGACGTCGAGGTTGTAGTCCTCGGAGGCGAGGAAGGGCTCGTCGACGACGGTGGCGTCGGTGTTGTAGCGCTGGCGCAGGAAGGTGCCGATGTTGCGCATCATGGTCTCGCCTTCGGGGTTGAGGTAGCCGCAGGGCGTGGTGCCGCAGATGGCGGTGGCGTTGTAGCTGGGCACGGAGGAGCGCGAGCCGTGGCGGTGCAGCACCTGGACCTGCTGCAGCACCCACTCCACGGCTGCGGTGGACGGCGCGGGCAGGCAGGCCACGGCCAGCAGCGCGGTCGTGGCGGCGAGCACGCACAGCCGGCGCACGCGGCGCGGCAGCACGGCACGAAGGAGTCCGGCCATGTGTGTGTCTGCGTGTGTGCGTTGGAGGGCGGCGGCGGCGGTGGTTGTGGTGGTGGTTGTGGTGGTGAGTGCGGGGGGCGTCAGCGGACGGGGGCAGAGACGGCTGCGTGCGCGTGCGTGCTTGTGGTGCGGGTGGCGGAGATGTATGCGTGAAGCGGGGAGGGCGTGGCGCGTTAAGGCTGGGGTATTGTTATCATTGCGCGGCGTGTGTGGGGAAAGAGAGGAGAGGAGGCGCGAGGAACAGGGAGGCGGAGGAGGGAAGGCAGAGAGTGGCGGAGAGGGACAGGTGGGAGACGCGGCGCAGCGCGTGCGGGGGGCACGGGAGGGTGGTGCGTGGCGGCAAGTGGCTCCGCGGGCGGGAGCCGGTGACGAGAGAGGAAGAAAGGGACGGACATGGGACGGAGGCGGTGCGCAGCGTGCGGCTCGGCACGCGCGGCTGCTGCAGGTGTGCGTTGTGTGTCTTGCTTTCGTTGCGGTTTCTTTTTCTTATATCCAGCACTTCTCGTGCTACGCGGCTGCGCTTACATTAGTAAAAAAGGGGGTGAGGAAGAGAACAGAGGAAAGAAAGAAAATGAAAATGAAGAAGAAGACCAGAAAACAATGGAAGGGAGCCGTGGAGGGCCGCGTGGGCGGAGGGGTGCGCACTGCGCCAGCACAGGGTGGACGGCTCTGGCGCTGTCCGACCGCGCATGCTGGTTGGTGACGTACCCGCTGCCGGGTCGCGCGAGGCGGGAAAGAAAGACAACTTACGCTAAGCGAGAAACATATGAAGAGACGATGGCAAGAGAGGGGAAGAAAGTGCGCCGCGACGACGGGGAGGTCGGGGGAGCTTTGCCGCGTACTGTGAGAAACAAGAGCGAAGAGAACAGGCGCACACAGGTTTGCGTGGTTACCAGATTAGGGTGCGTGCGCGTGGGTGTGTGTGTCTGTCTGCGCGTGTGGGGTGTTCCCGCAAAGAACAACAACAACAGCAAAAAAAAAAAAGACTACGAGGGTAGTGCAACAGCGGGACGCGCGATCACCCCCCTCTCACACGCACACATACATACACACACACACACGCGGACACGCAGGCACATTACATGCGCACTTAGTTAGCGGACGTGCCTTCGTCAACGAGAAGGCGCAACGGTCCGTGTCAGAGAGAAAACCAGATAAAAGGGTAGAAAAGAATAGAGCCCCGTGGTCTCTCCCCAGCAGTGAGCGGGGGGCGGCAGGTAAGACACTGGAGAGAAAGACCACGGGACCCGAAGAGGGGGAGAGAGAAGCCGGTGGCGAGGGGACCACTGGGCACCTCGGCAGTGGGCACGCACAAGCGGTGCAAAGTAGAACGCGGTCTTAGGGGTACCGCAGAAGAAGAGAACTGGAAGTGAACACTTTAGGGGCTTAGGGTGGCGGGGGCGGGGGGAGCGGCTCGCTGTGTGTCGGGCAACGGCTCAGCGGGGTGAGCGGACGCGCGGGTGCTCCCTCCCCCCTCCTGCCTGCTGTTGTTAGGAGCCTGGACGCACGGCGGGGAGGAAGGGGTTGGGACAGGTCTGTGCGCAGGACTGCGTGGGGGAAAAAAATATAATAATAATTAATAATTAATAGAAAGGTAGAGGAAGAGAAACCCAGACATTACAAACAATAGAGGAGGCTGAGAGAGGGACAGAAATGAGGTGGGAGGAAAATGACGCGGAAACGAAAAAAGAGCTGGGAGAGAAAAATAAAAAAACGGGGAGGGGAAAGAGGGGGTACGGAAGAGGGCGTAGAGAAATAGGAGAGGCGGCAGCCGGGTGCGGTGCGGTGCGGCGTGTTGCGCTGCGTGCCGCCCCGCTGCCCGTGCCGCCCGCGCTGTGCCGCGCCTAGACCGCGTCGCTCTCGCGGACCGGCCGGCCGTTGGCAGAGTACTTCTGCACGGAGTTGGGGCTGCGGCCCTCGGTGTCGTCGCTGCCGCTGCGGCGGCGGCGCATCAGCGCCACGATGACCATGGTGACGGCGGCTGCGATGACGGCGCCGGCGGCGAAGGTGGCGATGGCGATGCCGGCGGTGGCGCCGCTGGAGACGCCGGACATGTGCACCGTCACCACCACGGGGGCCGCGGTGCTGCTGTTGTTGGTGGTGGTGGTGTCGTCCGTGGCGAGGCAGGCGGCGGAGGTGCAGGCGCAGAGCTGGGTGACGGTGTTGAGAATGTAGCCGGCGGGGCATGCGTAGGCGGGGCAGGCGGTGCGGTACAGCGCGCAGGCGGCGGACAGCTGGACAGAGCCGGCGAGCTCCTGGGCGGGCGTTGGGCAGTCCAGCACGGCCTGCGTGTCCGCGTCCAGCAGGCAGGTGCCGAGCGGGCTGGTGGCGACGGTCGACTGCACGTAGCGCTGGAAGTCGTCCAGCGGGCACATGTTGTCTGTGGCGGCGTAGTTGGCGCCGGTGCTGTCGCGGCACTGCAGCTGCCACGCGGCGTCCCAGGAGAAGGCGAAGCCGGTGTCGGGGGTCTGGCCGGGCCAGCCGCGCAGCACGCGCACGGCGTAGGTGCCGTCCGTCGCGTGCCTCAGCAGCTCCAGCACGAAGGTCTGCGCGAAGGGCGGCAGCACGCCGCTCAAGCTGTTGTCGCCGAGCGTGCCCCAGGTGGCACCGAGGGTGATGTCGTGAGCGCTGTAGTGCATCACCTTGAAGGTGTTGGTGCCGGCCACGAAGTCATTGATGTTCTTCACCACCTGCTGCAGGAAGGGCTGGCCGCGACCACCCTGCTGCACCACGAACTCATTGCTGGCGTCGTAGTACCACATGTAGCGGAAGAGAGCACCCATAATCGCCTGCAGATCCGTGTAGCGCTGGGCCGCCAGCTCGGGAAGCTCACCAACAGAGTTCTTGGCAGCAGCAATATCCCACAACGTGGTCGCGCAGGAGAACCGGTTCGCGAAGTCGCTGCAGAAGCCCTCGCTGTCCAGCGTCGCAGCCACGGCCACTAGGTCGGCGAAGTTGGGGAAGTGGGAATCGACGACAGAGTTCATGCGCGACAACGTTGCTGGCGGCATGAAGGCCCACGTCAGCGCCACCCACGGCGGCGAAAAGGTGTTCAGCAACGTGTCGCTGTTGAAGGAGACCGTGTGGATGGCGGGGATGAGGCGGGGTGCGTTGGGGAAGAGCCCGGCGAGGAGCAGGTCGGCGCTCTGCAGGGTGCGCAGCACGTCGGTGGAGCGCGTGGAGACGACGTCGAGGTTGTAGTCCTCGGAGGCGAGGAAGGGCTCGTCGACGACGGTGGCGTCGGTGTTGTAGCGCTGGCGCAGGAAGGTGCCGATGTTGCGCATCATGGTCTCGCCTTCGGGGTTGAGGTAGCCGCAGGGCGTGGTGCCGCAGATGGCGGTGGCGTTGTAGCTGGGCACGGAGGAGCGCGAGCCGTGGCGGTGCAGCACCTGGACCTGCTGCAGCACCCACTCCACGGCTGCGGTGGACGGCGCGGGCAGGCAGGCCACGGCCAGCAGCGCGGTCGTGGCGGCGAGCACGCACAGCCGGCGCACGCGGCGCGGCAGCACGGCACGAAGGAGTCCGGCCATGTGTGTGTCTGCGTGTGTGCGTTGGAGGGCGGCGGCGGCGGTGGTTGTGGTGGTGGTTGTGGTGGTGAGTGCGGGGGGCGACAGCGGACGGGGACAGAGACGGCTGCGTGCGCGTGCGTGCTTGTGGTGCGGGTGGCGGAGATGTATGCGTGAAGCGGGGAGGGCGTGGCGCGTTAAGGCTGGGGTATTGTTATCATTGCGCGGCGTGTGTGGGGAAAGAGAGGAGAGGAGGCGCGAGGAACAGGGAGGCGGAGGAGGGAAGGCAGAGAGTGGCGGAGAGGGACAGGTGGGAGACGCGGCGCAGCGCGTGCGGGGGCACGGGAGGGTGGCGCGTGGCGGCGAGTGGCTCCGCGGGCGGGAGCCGGTGACGAGAGAGGAAGAAAGGGACGGACATGGGACGGAGGCGGTGCGCAGCGTGCGGCTCGGCACGCGCGGCTGCTGCAGGTGTGCGTTGTGTGTCTTGCTTTCGTTGCGGTTTCTTTTTCTTATATCCAGCACTTCTCGTGCTACGCGGCTGCGCTTACATTAGTAAAAAAGGGGGTGAGGAAGAGAACAGAGGAAAGAAAGAAAATGAAAATGAAGAAGAAGACCAGAAAACAATGGAAGGGAGCCGTGGAGGGCCGCGTGGGCGGAGGGGTGCGCACTGCGCCAGCACAGGGTGGACGGCTCTGGCGCTGTCCGACCGCGCATGCTGGTTGGTGACGTACCCGCTGCCGGCTCGCGCGAGGCGGGAAAGAAAGACAACTTACGCTAAGCGAGAAACATATGAAGAGACGATGGCAAGAGAGGGGAAGAAAGTGCGCCGCGACGACGGGGAGGTCGGGGAGCTTTGCCGCGTACTGTGAGAAACAAGAGCGAAGAGAACAGGCGCACACAGGTTTGCGTGGTTACCAGATTAGGGTGCGTGCGCGTGGGTGTGTGTGTCTGTCTGCGCGTGTGGGGTGTTCCCGCAAAGAACAACAACAACAGCAAAAAAAAAAAAGACTACGAGGGTAGTGCAACAGCGGGACGCGCGATCACCCCCCTCTCACACGCACACATACATACACACACACACACGCGGACACGCAGGCACATTACATGCGCACTTAGTTAGCGGACGTGCCTTCGTCAACGAGAAGGCGCAACGGTCCGTGTCAGAGAGAAAACCAGATAAAAGGGTAGAAAAGAATAGAGCCCCGTGGTCTCTCCCCAGCAGTGAGCGGGGGGCGGCAGGTAAGACACTGGAGAGAAAGACCACGGGACCCGAAGAGGGGGAGAGAGAAGCCGGTGGCGAGGGGACCACTGGGCACCTCGGCAGTGGGCACGCACAAGCGGTGCAAAGTAGAACGCGGTCTTAGGGGTACCGCAGAAGAAGAGAACTGGAAGTGAACACTTTAGGGGCTTAGGGTGGCGGGGGCGGGGGGAGCGGCTCGCTGTGTGTCGGGCAACGGCTCAGCGGGGTGAGCGGACGCGCGGGTGCTCCCCCTTTCCCTGCCTGCTGTTGTTAGGAGCCTGGACGCACGGCGGGGAGGAAGGGGTTGGGACAGGTCTGTGCGCAGGACTGCGTGGGGGAAAAAAATATAATAATAATTAATAATTAATAGAAAGGTAGAGGAAGAGAAACCCAGACATTACAAACAATAGAGGAGGCTGAGAGAGGGACAGAAATGAGGTGGGAGGAAAATGACGCGGAAACGAAAAAAGAGCTGGGAGAGAAAAATAAAAAAACGGGGAGGGAAAGAGGGGGGTACGGAAGAGGGCGTAGAGAAATAGGAGAGGCGGCAGCCGGGTGCGGTGCGGTGCGGCGTGTTGCGCTGCGTGCCGCCCCGCTGCCCGTGCCGCCCGCGCTGTGCCGCGCCTAGACCGCGTCGCTCTCGCGGACCGGCCGGCCGTTGGCAGAGTACTTCTGCACGGAGTTGGGGCTGCGGCCCTCGGTGTCGTCGCTGCCGCTGCGGCGGCGGCGCATCAGCGCCACGATGACCATGGTGACGGCGGCTGCGATGACGGCGCCGGCGGCGAAGGTGGCGATGGCGATGCCGGCGGTGGCGCCGCTGGAGACGCCGGACATGTGCACCGTCACCACCACGGGGGCCGCGGTGCTGCTGTTGTTGGTGGTGGTGGTGTCGTCCGTGGCGAGGCAGGCGGCGGAGGTGCAGGCGCAGAGCTGGGTGACGGTGTTGAGAATGTAGCCGGCGGGGCATGCGTAGGCGGGGCAGGCGGTGCGGTACAGCGCGCAGGCGGCGGACAGCTGGACAGAGCCGGCGAGCTCCTGGGCGGGCGTTGGGCAGTCCAGCACGGCCTGCGTGTCCGCGTCCAGCAGGCAGGTGCCGAGCGGGCTGGTGGCGACGGTCGACTGCACGTAGCGCTGGAAGTCGTCCAGCGGGCACATGTTGTCTGTGGCGGCGTAGTTGGCGCCGGTGCTGTCGCGGCACTGCAGCTGCCACGCGGCGTCCCAGGAGAAGGCGAAGCCGGTGTCGGGGGTCTGGCCGGGCCAGCCGCGCAGCACGCGCACGGCGTAGGTGCCGTCCGTCGCGTGCCTCAGCAGCTCCAGCACGAAGGTCTGCGCGAAGGGTGGCAGCACGCCGCTCACGCTGTCGTCGCCGAGCGTGCCCCAGGTAGCACCGAGGGTGATGTCGTGAGCGCTGTAGTGCATCACCTTGAAGGTGTTGGTGCCGGCCACGAAGTCATTGATGTTCTTCACCACCTGCTGCAGGAAGGGCTGGCCGCGACCACCCTGCTGCACCACGAACTCATTGCTGGCGTCGTAGTACCACAGGTAGCGGTAAAAGGCGGCCATCATTTCTTGCAGGTCGGTGTAGCGCTGGGCCGCCAGCTCGGGAAGCTCACCAACAGAGTTCTTGGCGGCAGCAATATCCCACAACATAGACGCGCAGGACCAGCGGTTTGCAAAGTCGCTGCAGTAGCCCTCGCTGTCCAGCGTCGCGGCCACGGCCACTAGGTCGGCAAAGTCGGGGAAGCGGGAGTCGACTATCGGGTTCATACGGGCCTGGGTCGCAGCAGGCGCGAACGAATACGTCAGCGCTACCCACGGCGGCGAAAAGGTGTTCAGCAGCGTGTCTGTGCCAATCGGCACAGTGTGGATGGCGGGGATGAGGCGGGGTGCGTTGGGGAAGAGCCCGGCGAGGAGCAGGTCGGCGCTCTGCAGGGTGCGCAGCACGTCGGTGGAGCGCGTGGAGACGACGTCGAGGTTGTAGTCCTCGGAGGCGAGGAAGGGCTCGTCGACGACGGTGGCGTCGGTGTTGTAGCGCTGGCGCAGGAAGGTGCCGATGTTGCGCATCATGGTCTCGCCTTCGGGGTTGAGGTAGCCGCAGGGCGTGGTGCCGCAGATGGCGGTGGCGTTGTAGCTGGGCACGGAGGAGCGCGAGCCGTGGCGGTGCAGCACCTGGACCTGCTGCAGCACCCACTCCACGGCTGCGGTGGACGGCGCGGGCAGGCAGGCCACGGCCAGCAGCGCGGTCGTGGCGGCGAGCACGCACAGCCGGCGCACGCGGCGCGGCAGCACGGCACGAAGGAGTCCGGCCATGTGTGTGTCTGCGTGTGTGCGTTGGAGGGCGGCGGCGGCGGTGGTTGTGGTGGTGGTTGTGGTGGTGAGTGCGGGGGGCGTCAGCGGACGGGGGCAGAGACGGCTGCGTGCGCGTGCGTGCTTGTGGTGCGGGTGGCGAAGATGTATGCGTGAAGCGGGGAGGGCGTGGCGCGTTAAGGCTGGGGTATTGTTATCATTGCGCGGCGTGTGTGGGGAAAGAGAGGAGAGGAGGCGCGAGGAACAGGGAGGCGGAGGAGGGAAGGCAGAGAGTGGCGGAGAGGGGCAAATGGGAGACGCGGCGCAGCGCGTGCGGGGGCACGGGAGGGTGGTGCGTGGCGGCGAGTGGCTCCGCGGGCGGGAGCCGGTGACGAGAGAGGGAGAGAGGGGACGGACATGGGACGGAGGCGGTGCGCAGCGTGCGGCTCGCCACGCACGGCTGCTGCAGGTGCGTTGCGTGTCTTGCTTTCGTTGCGGTTTCTTTTTCTTATATCCAGCACTTCTCGTGCTACGCGGCTGCGCTTACATTAGTAAAAAAGGGGGTGAGGAAGAGAACAGAGGAAAGAAAGAAAATGAAAATGAAGAAGAAGACCAGAAAACAACGGAAGGGGGTCGTGGAGGGCCGCGTGGGCGGAGGGGTGCGCACTGCGCCAGCACAGGGTGGACGGCTCTGGCGCTGTCCGACCGCGCATGCTGGTTGGTGACGTACCCGCTGCCGGGTCGCGCGAGGCGGGAAAGAAAGACAACTTACGCTAAGCGAGAAACATATGAAGAGACGATGGCAAGAGAGGGGAAGAAAGTGCGCCGCGACGACGGGGAGGTCGGGGAGCTTTGCCGCGTACTGTGAGAAACAAGAGCGAAGAGAACAGGCGCACACAGGTTTGCGTGGTTACCAAATTAGGGTGCGTGCGCGTGGGTGTGTGTGTCTGTCTGCGCGTGTGGGGTGTTCCCGCAAAGAACAACAACAACAGCAAAAAAAAAAAAAGACTACGAGGGTAGTGCAACAGCGGGACGCGCGATCACCCCCCTCTCACACGCACACATACATACACACACACACACGCGGACACGCAGGCACATTACATGCGCACTTAGTTAGCGGACGTGCCTTCGTCAACGAGAAGGCGCAACGGTCCGTGTCAGAGAGAAAACCAGATAGAAAGGTAGAAAAGAATAGAGCCCCGTGGTCCCTCCCCAGCAGTGAGCGGGGGGCGGCAGGTAAGACACTGGAGAGAAAGACCACGGGACCCGAAGAGAGGGAGAGAGAGAAGCCGGTGGCGAGGGGACCACTGGGCACCTCGGCAGTGGGCACGCACAAGCGGTGCAAAGTAGAACGCGGTCTTAGGGGTACCGCGGAAGAAGAGAACTGGAAATGAACACTTTAGGGGCTTAGGGTGGCGGGGGCGGGGGGAGCGGCTCGCTGTGTGTCGGGCAACGGCTCAGCGGGGTGAGCGGACGCGCGGGTGCTCCCCCCTTTCCCTGCCTGCTGTTGTTAGGAGCCTGGACGCACGGCGGGGAGGAAGGGGTTGGGACAGGTCTGTGCGCAGGACTGCGTGGGGGAAAAAAATATAATAATAATTAATAATTAATAGAAAGGTAGAGGAAGAGAAACCCAGACATTACAAACAATAGAGGAGGCTGAGAGAGGGACAGAAATGAGGTGGGACGAAAATGACGCGGAAACGAAAAAAGAGCCGGGAGAGAAAAAATACGGGGAGGGGAAAGAGGGGGTACGGAAGAGGGCGTAGAGAAATAGGCGTGTGCGGTGCGGCGTATTGCGCTGCGTGCCGCCCCGCTGCCCGTGCCGCCCGCGCTGTGCCACGCCTAGACCGCGTCGCTCTCGCGGACCGGCCGGCCGTTGGCAGAGTACTTCTGCACGGAGTTGGGGCTGCGGCCCTCGGTGTCGTCGCTGCCGCTGCGGCGGCGGCGCATCAGCGCCACGATGACCATGGTGACGGCGGCTGCGATGACGGCGCCGGCGGCGAAGGTGGCGATGGCGATGCCGGCGGTGGCGCCGCTGGAGACGCCGGACATGTGCACCGTCACCACCACGGGGGCCGCGGTGCTGCTGTTGTTGGTGGTGGTGGTGTCGTCCGTGGCGAGACAGGCGGCGGAGGTGCAGGCGCAGAGCTGGGTGACGGTGTTGAGAATGTAGCCGGCGGGGCATGCGTAGGCGGGGCAGGCGGTGCGGTACAGCGCGCAGGCGGCGGACAGCTGGACGGAGCCGGCGAGCTCCTGGGCGGGCGTTGGGCAGTCCAGCACGGCCTGCGTGTCCGCGTCCAGCAGGCAGGTGCCGAGCGGGCTGGTGGCGACGGTCGACTGCACGTAGCGCTGGAAGTCGTCCAGCGGGCACATGTTGTCTGTGGCGGCGTAGTTGGCGCCGGTGCTGTCGCGGCACTGCAGCTGCCACGCGGCGTCCCAGGAGAAGGCGAAGCCGGTGTCGGGGGTCTGGCCGGGCCAGCCGCGCAGCACGCGCACGGCGTAGGTGCCGTCCGTCGCGTGCCTCAGCAGCTCGAGCACGAAGGTCTGCGCGAAGGGCGGCAGCACGCCGCTCAAGCTGTTGTCGCCGAGCGTGCCCCAGGTGGCACCGAGGGTGATGTCGTGCGCGCTGTAGTGCATCACCTTGAAGGTGTTGGTGCCGGCCACGAAGTCGTTGATGTTCTTCACCACCTGCTGCAGGAAGGGCTGGCCGCGACCACCCTGCTGCACCACGAACTCATTGCTGGCGTCGTAGTACCACATGTAGCGGAAGAGAGCACCCATAATCGCCTGCAGATCCGTGTAGCGCTGGGCTGCCAGCTCGGGAAGCTCACCAACAGAGTTCTTGGCGGCAGCAATATCCCACAACGTGGTCGCGCAGGAGAAGCGGTTCGCGAAGTCGCTGCAGAAGCCCTCGCTGTCCAGCGTCGCAGCCACGGCCACTAGGTCGGCGAAGTTGGGAAAGTGGGAATCGACGACAGAGTTCATGCGCGACAACGTTGCTGGCGGCATGAAGGCCCACGTCAGCGCCACCCACGGCGGCGAAAAGGTGTTCAGCAACGTGTCGCTGTTGAAGGAGACCGTGTGGATGGCGGGGATAAGGCGGGGTGCGTTGGGGAAGAGCCCGGCGAGGAGCAGGTCGGCGCTCTGCAGGGTGCGCAGCACGTCGGTGGAGCGCGTGGAGACGACGTCGAGGTTGTAGTCCTCGGAGGCGAGGAAGGGCTCGTCGACGACGGTGGCGTCGGTGTTGTAGCGCTGGCGCAGGAAGGTGCCGATGTTGCGCATCATGGTCTCGCCTTCGGGGTTGAGGTAGCCGCAGGGCGTGGTGCCGCAGATGGCGGTGGCGTTGTAGCTGGGCACGGAGGAGCGCGAGCCGTGGCGGTGCAGCACCTGGACCTGCTGCAGCACCCACTCCACGGCCGCGGTGGACGGCGCGGGCAGGCAGGCCACGGCCAGCAGCGCGGTTGTGGCGGCGAGCACGCACAGCCGGCGCACGCGGCGCGGCAGCACGGCACGAAGGAGTCCGGCCATGTGTGTGTCTGCGTGTGTGCGTTGGAGGGCGGCGGCGGCGGTGGTTGTGGTGGTGGTTGTGGTGGTGAGTGCAGGGGGCAACAGCGGACGGGGGCAGAGACGGCTGCGTGCGCGTGCGTGCTTGTGGTGCGGGTGGCGGAGATGTATGCGTGAAGCGGGGAGGGCGTGGCGCGTTAAGGCTGGGGTATTATTATCATTGCGCGGCGTGTGTGGGGAAAGAGAGGGGAGGAGGCGCAAGGAACAGGGAGGCGGAGGAGGGAAGGCAGGGGAAAGTTAAGGGGCAGAGGATGCTCAGGAACACTATTTTTCAAATTCGAAGTGTGAGCCTGTAAGGCGGAGTCCTAAGTATGCCAGTTGAGCTGATTATTTTTTTCGAATTCGCAGCTGACGTATGAAATTACAGTAGAATATTTTTCATGGTTCTACTGCTACTGCTTTTTCTCCTTCCTCTGCAAGGTGCTTCTTTCACACGATGTTGTACGATACTAGTTAGTTGCGCTATGGACAGATGGGCAACAGTGGTCTGCAGCGCTATGGGTAGAGCGTTGGATGACGGTGCTGTGACTCAGAGCACCTGCGTTTTGCGTTCGATGAGGCAAAAAGGTAGAGAAGGAGTGTTAAATCGCTACTATTAAAAAAGAACAGAGTAATGTCCCTCTCACGTTCTCTTCTGGTGTAGTTGAGAGAGGTGAGGGACGATTGATGACAACAGGCAAAGGGAAAAAGAGACCGCTCATTGTTGCAATTGAGACGACCTTTTTTTGTTCTCTCTCCAGCACATGCAAGTTTTATGCTGATATCGTAGTGTGGAATTGTCAGAGAGTGCGTCGATAAAAGTGAAACAAGAATAGAACTTTTTACCTTCTCTTCGAGACGCTGCGCTTCAGTGCCTTCTTCACTATCTTCTTGCGTGGGGGCGGCAAGGGAGGACTGTCTTCCTCCTCCTCATCATCAGCGTGTTGCTCCTCCTGTTCCTCTGCAGCATCGGCATCGCCTTCGGCGTCCACGTCGCGGCGCGCTTTGCGAGTGACATCGTCCCACGAACTGTGCTGCACAGGTCGCATCCCTGGTGGCGACTTTTTGGCCACCTTGCTACGTGACGGAGCCACCGCAGCTTCCTCCTCCTCCTCTTCGGCCTCTTCTGCAGCGCCGGCCTCGTCGTCTTCGGCGTTTTCCGGCACTGCAGCGTCTTCTGCGTCCTCATCATCTCCTTCCGCAGTTTCATCCTCGTCTGGTGCACTGGAGCGACCCTTCTTGTGCGGCGCGGCAGGAGTCGCAGCAGCGCTTCGTGGCTTGCGAGTTACGTGTGATGGGCTGCTGTTCCGGGCCGGTGCCGGCGCACTGGCCTTGCCGTGCCGCTTTGCCGCAGCGCCGTTGGCAGGTGAGGTTGTTGCTTTGCGCGCTGGTGGCGCAGGAGCCGCCTCCTCCTCCTCCTCCTCGGCCTCCTCGTGCTGCTCTGCATTCTCCTCCTCCTCCTCAACCTCTTCCTCGACCTCGTCGTCGGCGTGGCGGGCGGCATGTTGCTTCCGCTGCGCTGCTGCGCTAGACGCACCACCCCGCTTCGCTGCTGCTTTTCCGGAGCGGTGCGTTGCCGCGCTTGATGTCGCACCGCGCCGCGCTCGCTTGCCTCCCCTGCGAGTGTCCACCTCGTCCTCCTCAGCCGCCTCTTCTTCCTCCTCGGTGGCGTTGTCTGTCACCTCCTCCTCATCTGTGGCTCTTGCGCTCTTCGCGTGGGTGGCATCCGCGTCCACCGCAGCTGCGGTGCCACGCGCCGACTTCTTCGCGAGCTGGCCTCCCTTTGCAGAACGTCGGTGGTCGTGTGCAACCACCTCTTCTTCCACCTCCTCCTCCGGCTCCTCGACCAGATTACGGGCCGCCTTGCCGGCTACCTTGGCGCTCGCAGCAGACGGCACGTGGCGGCCCTCGCGGATGAGGCTTGCCTTGGACAGGTGCTTCGACTTCGGGTTCGCTGCAGCAGCCGCCTCTGCTTCCTGTTGCGCCTCTGGTTGGCCACCGGCGTCGCCAGCGGCCGGTGCGGTTGCGACGACGCGGGATCCGTCGCCGTATTTGCGGCGCGGAAAGAGCTCCTGCAGACGCCGCTCATGCTTCGACGAGCGCCACCACGCACCGGCGTCGCCCGGCGGCCCCTGCTCCGCTGCCTCGGCGTCGTCGCCGTGTGCGGAGGGGGGTCGGCGCACCACCCGCGAGGGAGCATCGCCCTCGTAGTGCTGCACTGCATCCTCACCATGCCCGGCGTCTAGCTGCTGCTGCTGCTGCTGCTGCTGGGAAGCGCTATGTGGGGTCTCCGCAGCGTTCGCTGCCGTCGCCTCCGAGGCCGGTCGCGGCGGCAAGGCAGGCATCTCACCGCCACTGCGAATACCACTCTCCACAAGCGGACGCTCTGGCTCTGACATGAGCAGCTTCGTGAAGTCGTTGCGCCCGCCACGCTTCGCCAGCACAAAAGCCTCGCCCAGACTGAGCCCGTCCTCCTGCGCTCCCGGCAGTCCTTTCAGCATGTCGTAGAGCGTCACACTGGCCATCGTGGCCCCTGTGAGAGCCTCCATCTCCACCCCTGACTTGCTCTCCGTGGCCACGGTGCAGAAGCAGTAGAGGACGCTATATTCGGGCCGACTTGGTGGCTGTCCTGGTGTCGTGGTGCGGCGCCGTAGGACGACTCGGTGGGGCATCTGTGCCGGCCGCGGCGACTGCAGCACCTGGCGCCGGCGAAACGTGAAGGAGCAGCGCTGGATGGGAGTGGGGTAGCAGAACGGGATGAGGGAGCTCACCTGCTTTACGGCGTTGGTGCCGGCGACCACCGCCGTCGCGAAGAGCGGGCCCTTCTTGCTTGTGTAGTACTCCTCCACGATCGAGACGGGCGGGGCGGCGATGCTGATATCCTCGCCAATCACCGAGCTCGTTGGGGCAGCCGGGGAGGCGGGCGTCAGCAGGTGCTTCATCGACTGGAGGTAGACGTTGGTGGTCGGCGGCACCACGACGGTGGCCACCGCGGTGGCGAGGCGGTAGAGCGGGCGGCGAGCCGACATGATAGTCGCATCCTCTGTGACGAGGGGCACCGGCGCTGTCGAAGCACCGGTCTCTGCTGTGACACCACTAGCGCCAGCGATGCTGGCAGCGCTTTCTGCATCCGCCTTGCTCGCTGCCCCGCTGCGTGCCTTGGATGAGGCGCGGCTCTTGCCGCTGCGCTGGGCAGAGGCACTGCTGGAGCGGCGTGCTGCTCCGCCGACGGCGCTAGCACTGCTGCCGGAGCGTCTCAGGTTGCGCCGCAGCACGTGGCGCCGTGGCGGCGGGCCTTTTTTCTTTGCCAGCTGAAAAATGCAACGATGGAGCATCGCTGGCGAACCCGCAAAGAAGAACAGAAAAACGGAAAAACAGATTTTTTTTCTTTTTTAATAGCTTTGCGTGAAGGAATTCTATAGGGCGTATGTGAGTACTTCTATGACGGTGGTGGTGGTGCAGCGACGGAGATGGCGAAGATGGGCTGCACCTGGAGCCACACAGTAAGGAATGTCAAAGTTTTGTAAAAGCGTCAGCAAAAACAACAAAAAAAGGGGGTAAGGAACTGCACGGTCGCTAAACGATGAGCACAGCAGCCTCTACTGAAAGTCGCTTTATGACAGGCTTCGGTTTCTCCTGCAATGCCGTATTCGAGTAGCGTAGCTCAATGCCCAGATAGTCTCGCTCTATGGTGCTTCTTTTATGTATGTGTATATGAGGCTCCTTCTTAGTGGGAGAAAAAAATGAGCACACCTGAGATGGAAAGGGGGGAAAGGAGACAGGTAAAGAGACGGGAAAAGGCAAAGAAGAGGTGGAGAAGAAAAGAAAAAACGTGTATACCCTTCCATCGAGCCGTCAGCGTCATAATCGCTACACCTCAAAGATGTAGATATTTACTAGAAAAAAAGCGGAGTGGAACGGCATTTCTTTTTTCCGATGATGCAAGTGAGGAACAGAAAGATCGTTTCTCGACTGAAGGTCCGTATTCCCTCGCAGCCTGCGTTCTGTGGTGCAGCGCGCGCAAGAGGCCGAATCGCACTGCTGATAGGCGGAGCTGCACGCGCTGATCTTACCCAGCAATTTTCAATAAGCCCACAAGTTCTTGTTTTTGATAGGGGACAGGTGCAGCCCTTCGCTGCATAGCAGTAAAAAAAATTCTTTTTCTTCTTTCATCCGCTCAAGATGTCGCAACGTTGAGGACTTTTGTCGTTGAAACAGGCCCAACCGCAGCAACAACAAGAAGAGCAAAACATCGCCTCAACAGCGGTGTTCCGCGGCTTATCGCTGCCAGCACGTCAGACTACGGTGTAGCTCGTCTTGTGCATGAGACGCCGCGCACAGCACGGCATCAGGCAGATACGGTGTCGTTGATGAGAGGCGGCAAATGTCTGCCGAGGTGCGTTTCTGCGTGTCCTCCTCTTCATCATCGTCCACCCGACTGTGGGGAAACAAAGGCTGCGGCGCAAGAAACGGCGCGTCGCAGTTGTGGCCCCCATCCATGCCTGCTCTCCCTCGCGGAAAAAACTCTTCATTGCGGAGGTGGGGCGGAGTGCCACCATTGTCCCATGCCTGTGCGCCGCTCCGCCATGGCATGCTGCGGTCCTCTGAGAGGCAACAAATAGGGCTGATGTCCTCCAGTGAACCAGGGGAGTAGACGACGGTGCTGTCCACGGCACTGACAATGCGCACGCGCCGCCCACCGCGCCGCGCTGTCGCCAGTAGCTCGTCGTGTGGCCCTGCAGTGGAGGCGGTGGCAGCGACAGCGGTCAGGACTTGCCAGCAGGGAGTCGTCGTGTCGAGCAGACGCGCCGGCTGACAAAGATGCGCAACAGAGCCGTTTTGCATATTGGGTGTTGTGCCGCTGCTAGTGGGTATCGATGGCGGTGAAGGCGTTCGCAGGCGCCGCGATCGGTCGCCGTGCTGCTCCTCCGCGTAGACTTCGCCAAAACTCCACTCAGGTGACCGTGGACGGGTAGCAGCGATGGCGGTGGTGGATGTGGACTCTGCCACCGACGGCTTGTTACTCGATCCGGTGGATAGGAGCAGCAGGTTGGTCGAGATGGGAGTGAAGAAGCCGCTGGAGGCGACAGACTTTTTCTTCTGACCAGAAGCGCAACCGTCGAGAACGGTCGACCGACTTGCATCCTTCGGTGCTTCGCTGTCACTGATGGCAAACAGCGCTTGTTGTGACGCTGCTGCTGCATTTGCCTGAGGACGGGCACGCTTCAGCGGCTGCACCACACCATCACTGTCGCCTTCTGGTGCCTTTTCGTCTCCGACGTCTGTCCATCGCCGCCAGTCGCCACCTCGAGCAGTAGCTCGGGACACTGGCGCTGCGCTTTGTAAGGGGATCGCGGCATCCATAGAGCGAGAGCGGCGGCGTGCCTGCTGCGAGGACGGCGACACCATGGCATGAAAAAACGTCTCGTGCGAGGGCACAACAAAGCACGCCACGCTGCAAAAATCCTCATCGCTGTTAAATGCTGTCTCGCAGCCCAACAAGTCCCTCTGTCGCTCTCTTCGCGTGTCGTACACAGGTTTCAATGCCCTGGCGGTTGACGGGGAGGCGGGAGAGACGCTTGCCACGCTCTTGACTGACGGATGCAGCGCTGGCGTCGGCGTGGGACTGCGGTTGGTGATGTCTGCGCCAACGACGCGCGGCGCGGAACTCTGTGAGGTGTGAGGCTGGCTGCAGAGCGTAGGTGGAGGGGACAACTCCCGCTGCGATTGCGAGCCGCCCGGCTGCTGCGGCCCACCAAGAAGCCACGACATGACTATCGCTTCTTGCCGTTTATAGATATGTATAGCTTTGATACTTGGTGGTTAATGGGAAATTGAGACGACGACGACTTGTCTCTCTCTCTCTATGTGGGAAAGAAGCGTTGATGTGCGTGTATGCTTGAAGAAACAACAGTCTCCCTGGAAGGAAACGCTCTTTGCGTGACCTCTGGCGCCTATTGCGGTGCAGTGTTGTGCAGCAAGGTTTACCACTAGGTGGGAACTAGATACCAGATCGCAACGCGTGCCTCCTTTAACTCTGTGATCTGCACTGGTTGACGTAAAGTAAAGGACGTTGTTAAAAAAAAAAGAAAAGAATGGAAGAGACCGGCAAAAATGATATTGAGGAGTTCATGTCCGTGCGCTGCCTCGTATATGCATCACGACCTTACGCCGTTGTTATAGCTGGGTGACTCAAAGCAGATTAGACGGCCACAGTAGAAGAGCCGCGTCCGCAGTCTCTGCTTCCCCACTCGCTGCTGCGCGACATTTGGGACAGTTGTTTTTTAAACTTATCTGCCCGTGCATCCATGTCTGCGCATTTTCGTGCAAAGCAAAAGTCACATGCGCAAGGACGTTCACTTGACACGTCGTAGAAAAGAAAAGAAGTACACTCCTCCCCTCTGCCAAGCGAAAAAAAGATACCGCCCCACAGACATTTGCGAGAAGCAGCCGTGCATCTGCTACTGCGGCTCCGCTCGCGGTGAGGTCATTTCTTTGCATGCCATTTTTTAAAAAAAGATATACGTGTTGATTTGCATGACTACCGCCTCTCTACACTGACAAGGCCACCCACCCCCAACACACACACACGCCACTGTGCAGCACAGCACAATAACAGCAACATCCAGCGGAGCTCTGCCAACCGCACAAGAGTGAGGAAAGAAAAAAACTAAAACAAGAGAAACAATGATTCAACCAGTCTACAAACCACGAAGAGTAGTGGAGAGAGATACAAAACACCGCAACATCCAAAAAAGAAAAACGGGGAGAAGAGAGGAGAGGCAACAGTGCAAGCGCTCTTTGACGATCAAGATGCGCCGGCGTAGCAACGAGATCATAACGACACCGAAAGGACAAAATGAAAGAAAAGAGCAATGCAACATAGAAGAAATAAAGAGGGAAAAACAAGTCCCATAATTGGTTTCTTTGAGCCTCCGTTTCGTTTGACCTTGCCCATAGCAGCCCAGCACAAAGGGCAGCTAAAGATCCGGAGGAAGAGAGACAAAGGCGAACACAGCCCACACCTCGTCGCCGAACAGAAGGAGGCTTGCCTCGCAGACCACACATAATTAAAAGAAAAAAAAATCAAGAGACTGCGCACGCTTTCGACACCAAGAACACACAAATAGACTCACGCCCTCGCCACTATCGGGAAAGGAATCGCTTAAGGTCCTCTATACCGAAAGGTCGCCGCGTCACGCGAGGAGATGCATGGGCCTACCCGAGAAGTGCGTTGGCTAAATACTCCCGCACCTCTGCGGATCCGCCACGCAGGGCAAGGTGGAGGGCGACGCGGTTGTCCGTCGCAATGAAGACCTTCGCCTGCACCAGCACCAGCGTGCGCTCCTCATCCGCCAGCACGCCGGACATCTTCAGCACGTGCGACGTCGTCGTCACCTTCTCCGGCAGGCCGCCTTCAATGTACATGCCAAAGAACCGGGCCAGCTGCTGCGCCGCCTCTGTCAGGTTCTTCATGGAGTGCAGGGCAAAGGTGCCGGCCGTCTCGTTCGCCTCCTCCTCCTCCCACTTATGGGCCATGCCCTCGCCGAGGTTGATCGGGGAAACAAAGTCGCTGACGTCGACGTCGAAGCTCTCCATCGGGTACTCGTCTTGCCCCTCCGCCTCCTCGCCGTCCTCGGCCATGGCGAAGCGGAAGGTCGTCTCCACCGTCCCACTCGGGAACTCGCCAGGCACGTAGCGCAGCACCACGTAGCCGTACTGCGTCTCACCAGGGCGGATGCTCTCGATCGGGACGGCGTAGAGCGGCTCGGCCTCGAGCTCGTCGGTGTTGGTCACGACCAGCACGTTCTTGAACAGCATCCCGTCCATCATGTTCTTCACCTTGAACTGCAGCACGACGTGCTCGGGGTAGAGGTGCTTCATCACCGACACCACGTACTCGTTGTCCGCCTCGGTGAGGGGGACCGACTCGGTGCTCTTTGCCGGCTCCCCCAACTCGCGCAGCTGCTTCACGTGGCGCAGCGCATCGCGGCCCTGCAGCACTGCAGGGGTCGCCGGCGCCATGCCCACGGCACCCGACGACTGCACCGAGGCGACCAGCGCTGCCGCCATCATGTCCGCCTCTGACGTCCCACCATCCGCTGCCGCGCTCGTCTTCTTCTTGGCGTCGCGCAGGGCGTGGCGGTGCTGCGAGACAGCCGCCGCGACGTCGTTCACGTAGGTGCGCACGAGCACCTCATCGTTCTGCAGGAAGAGCTTCGCGTAGAGCACTGCGCGGTCCCGCACCTCGTCGTCCGAGTCGCTGCACGAGCGCTTCAGCAGCGCCACGATGGAGCGGCGCAGCGTCGGCACGTTGGCCGCGATTTTCGCCAGCGTTGTCACCGCGACGGCGCGGACGTCCGGCTTCTCGAGCGTCGCGTGGTTGTAGACGTAGCGGACAAAGCGGCGCGGGTTGGCGCAGCTCGGCACCTCCTCACCGAGGTGCATCAGCACGCGCTTCGTGATCTGCGAGAACTCGCAGTCGTCGATAAACTCTGCAAGGTGGGTGAGGACGACCTCGTTGGAGCTAGGGTTAGACTTGGAGATGTCCAGCATCGCGTCCACGACGCTCTGCTTCAGCGAGCTGCTGCCCTCGTCGCTGAGCGCGCGGAAGAGGAAGGCGAGCAGGGTCTCGTACTTGTTTGGGAACTTGGCGTTAAGGACTCGCATTGCGTCGACGATGGTCAGCTTCAGCTCGTCGCCGAGGTCGCTCATGTAGTTGCCAGACGACAGCTGCGTGAGGAGACGCTCGATCGTGCCCTCTGATCCGGTCTTGAGGAGGCAGGTGATGGCCAGCGTGGCGATGATGCGGTTCGAGTCGAGCGCGAGCGCCTCCATCTCCGCGTTGATCGGCGCCACGGCGGCCGGGTGGGCAGTGGAGATGCGGCTGACCAGATACACCGCAGCGAAGCGCAGCACCGGGTTCTGGGAGCTGAGGTAGAGCTGCAGCACCGTGACAATCGGTGTCAACTCCTTGTCCGTCACTGTGCGCAGCGAGCAGACGGACTTGGCGGCCTCGAAGACGATCATGTCACCGCGGTTCAGCATCGACACAACAAACTTGTAAACGCCCAGCGAGCTGCTGAAGTCGTCTTGCATGAGCTCCGTGCACATCTTGATGACGAGGCACACGGCGAGGGAGGAGCGGATGCGGCCGGCCGTGGCGTCTTCGATAAGGCGGTCGACCGAGAGCCGGTCGTTGTTGCGGATCTTGTGGAGAAGGGCGACGGCCGGGTACTGCGCCTTGGAGCGCTCTCGCATCACCTCGTTCAGCTGCGTCGCCCACTTGCGCGGCATCTCCGGCTGTGTGTGCGACATGTGGATGCCCGTCACCAGGGCCGCCGTGACCACGTTAGGGTTGCGCGAGGTCATGCACTCGACAATCGTGCGGTCCATCGAGCTGTACATGCTGCTATCCATCACCGAGTAGAGGGCCCGAATCGCGCTGCTCTTATCCGAGTCGCCCTTCTTCTTGATGTCCATCATGAGTGCGTTGGACGCAATGAAGCTCTGCTCCACCAGCGGGCTCAGCTCCTTCATCAGGATGTACTGCAGGCGGCGCAGCTTGGCGTAGTTGGATTGCATCAGCTTCGTGGACATGAAGAAGACGTCCGTTGCCTCGGCCTCGGTGAGACGCACGCCGATAGACATGAGGTAGAGCACCTGAGTCATGGCCTGGATCGACCGCTCCTCGTCGAGTGGGATCTTGTTAAACACGCGGCACTCCTGCAGCGCCGACGCCTTGTCCAGCCCCTCGAAGGGCAGCACCTCCTCCTCCTCATCCTCGTCGTAGCGAGAGCCGGTGTCCATGGCTGGCAATACACCGCGCCGATTTTTTGGTTTTGATTGTTGTGGTAGAGCTTGTGGCAGAGCGACTTTCCGTCACCTGTAGCTCAGCAGCACAAGGAAGGCAGCAAGCGATGAAAGAGGGGGGCAGCACCACAAGTGGGGTATGCTCAATAGAGAGTGACTATTTTCTGTTTTTTATTTGTTTTTCAAGGTACACACACTGCTGAAGAGAAAGGGTGAGGGGAGAGTGCAAGAACGGTGGGACAGGGTGTAAGGCAGTGCACAGCACCTCTCGCGTGGTAGTGACAGGCGCTTTTTAGCCGTAACGCAGGTTTACGGTTGAAGAAAAAAAAAGGGATTCTATGTGAAGGCAGCAATGGGAAAGTCGTGATGCACCTCGCGTAGAAGCTTTCTTTTTGAGGGTATAAAACTACCCGAACCTAGCAAGGATGGAGCGTCTGATAGTTTAAAGCTTTTATTTTGTTTTCGAGCACGTACAAGATGGCTCTCTGTAAGATAGACATAGAAAAGAGCTCTCGAAAGGATGGAGCCAGAGTAGAAGAAGAAATATTGATAAGGACAGAAACGCATAAGGCTACAATTACATAGAATAAAAGGAAAAAAAAAAGAGAGCAAATAACATACAAAATAAAATATTGAGTTCAAACGCGTTGCTAGTAAACATGAAAGAGAAACCACAGCAGCAAAAACAAGTGGAAAAAAAAACCCAATTTTTGCATTTTTTTACGAAGGGGAGAGACGGAGGTCGAGACGTGTCTTTGCCACTTCAAGTGCGGGGCTCCGTATGCGGCGCTCACGACTCCGCGTCGTCGCTGTCCTCAGCAGCCTCTTCCTCCTCGCCCTCCTCTTCCTCTCCCTCCACCTCCTCATAGTACTCCTCGTAGTAGTACTCAATGCGGCACCGCTCTCGATAGCCGCGCCAGACGGCCTGAATGTACGTCGCCGCCGCAATTTCCTCTGGGGTGTGGTTGCAGTGAACGGTGCACATGACGCGCTGGGGTGCCGGCGGGCGGGGAATGGGAAAGGCGGCTGCGCTTGGCGGGGCGGCGGCGTGATCACTGCTGCTTGGCTCAGACAGCTGCGCAGCTGGCGCAACCGGCGTGTTGCTCTCCACGTCCCCACCGCGTGTGCGCGACGCCCTTGCTGGAGACCCAGACGCCGATGCCTCCACGTCCTCTTCGCCTTCCTCTTCCTCGGACTCCTCCTCCTCTTCTCCCTCCTCGTCGGTTTCGTCGGCTTCATAGTCGCACGACGCCGAGGGGCGGTGCACCCGCCCGGCACCGTAGTGCTCGTAGGTAGAGTCACTCGAAAAGAAGTAGAGCGGCTTGTCGGTCGATCCGGTGAGGCGGGAGAGGGACTCTGGCAGCGCACTGCAGCTTGGCGAGTGGTGTGCGACTTCGGCCATAGGCACCGCGGTGGAGCTACACGCCCGCCCGTGCGCGCTGCCCGCGGAGAAGCCCGGCAGTGCGGGAACGTTGCCATGAGGCAACTTTGTGGAGTCGGCGCTGGAGCTGTTGCGGTGCTGCTGCGGGGAGTGGGCTGCGTCGCCGTCAGCCGAGGCGATGCTGACGCGGCTGTCGCGCACCGTTGGCGGCTGGGGGACTTGATAGCGGAAGGCGGAGGTGCTGCTTGGCGAGGAGGCGGATGGGATAGGAGTGGGGGACGCTGCTGGGAGTTGGTCCGCCTCTGTCGCATGCTGTGTCGCCGCCGTCTTCGCAGCGATGCTACGGGTGTGGTGAGCTCGCCAGGCACGCTGGATCGCCGTCGCGTACTGGTGGCGGTCCTGCGAGAGAAAGCCGGAGAAGGCGCGCCGCTGGCGCCGTGCTTGGCGTTGGCGCCATGCTGCTTGGATCGCGGCGGCGGCGGCGTCGCGCTCGCCAAGCGACCGAACTGCACGTGTTGCTCGGCACCGTGGGAGGCACACACGCACCCACCTCTGTAGCCGCAGCACCGCCACCGCCACCTCTTCTCGCCGCCGCTCCACACGCAGGCGGGCGGCACGTTCGCGCCGAAGTCGCACCCGCTGCTCTTGGCCGCGGTAGCGCAGAACGTAGCGGTGAACGGCGCGCCGTCGGACTGCCGCGTGACGGTGTGCGGTAGCCAAGAGGCGACGGTCGCGGGCACCTGAGAGAATCGCCAACACCGTCCGCATCGCCGCAATTGCAGAGTCGGGAGCGCGCACACCGGCAGTCATCGCGTCGTCGTACGTGGAGTGGAGACTCGTCAGGTAGTCGCAGACCGCCTGCTGCCTCTCTGCAGTGACGGCACGCGCGGCTCGGCAGCCTGTGCACCACCGCCACCACCGCTGCAGGCGCACAATGCGGGGCAGCTGGCTGTCGTAGAACGCCTCCTGGGCGAGACGGCGGTGCACGCGGAGTGCTCGCTGCTCCGCACGCACCCGCCCTCCTCGCCAGAGAGCCTGCAGGCAAATGATGCGTCGAATCCTGTCCTGCAGAGCAGCCTGTGTCGCCAACATGCGCCACCAGCTCTGCAGCCGCACCGCTGCCGCCTCCTGCCGCTTCCTCTCGAGGCTGCACTGAAGCAACTGCTCATGCCACACGAGACAGGCCCGTCCCCAGAGCTGGAGACTCTCGCGGTAGCGCAAGAAGCCCTGAACAACCGCCGCCTGCTCCTCCAGGTAGCGTGCGTGATAGACCCGCTCCCGCGCCTCGGCCTGTCGGCGTCGTCGCCGCCAGTCGCGGACGGCACACTGGATGCGCAGGGCCTGTGAGTCCTGCAGACAACACCGCTCGACGGCAGCGCTGCGGCGGCGCCGCTCCTTCTGCGCCACCTGCATCCGCCACCACGACTGCAGACGCGTGGCACTCTCACGGTGCAGATCGGCGAGGGGGTCCGCAACAAGACGCGAGTAGCAGGCCTCCGTCTCGGAGTCCAGCTGTCGCAGCAGCTCAGAGGGACGCACGGGGACTGCCAAGATCGTCGGTGGTGACGTGGATCGAGCAGGGTCGGCGCGTTGGCTTCCCTCGCTGGCTGCGCTGGGGCTCTCAGTGTTGTGCGAGCGTGGTGTGGAGCCCCATGCTTCCGTCAGCGTGCCCGACGCCCCGTAAAAGAGCGCCGTCAACCTCCGTCCACTCGACGACTTGACAGACGCTCCGTCCGGTAGAAAAGGAAGCGTGGTGGACATCTTCAGCTGCTCGGGGAGGCGGCCGCTACGATGGCTTGTGCTGGTCACCATTACTGTAGAGCCTCCAGTGTCGGCTCGACGCCTTTCTTTCTCCTCCTCCCCTTCTTCGCCGTCACCACCACCTTCCTCTGTCGCTTCTCTGTCGGTGCTCGCGGCCAACTCCGCACTCTCGAGCTGCATCACAACGCTCGCGCGGAGGTTGCGGTAACGGCTGAAGGTGCTCTGCGGCAGCGTGGTGACGAAGCACGGCGCTGGACGGCTGGGGCGGCTTAGGGCCACGGTTTCACTCACGACCCCGAGAGAGGCGACGGTGCTCTGCGCTGAGCTGGCCAAGAGGTTCCCTGAGGAGGCGTTAGCGCGGGGGGAGGCGGGTGCCGGTTGCTGCGGTTTGCTTTTTCGTGCTGCGGCGGTGCTGCGCGCTGACGCCGCGCCGCCACGTGGGCTTGACGCTCGTGAGTTCCATCCAGTTTCGTCCGTCTCATCTGCGCCGCTGTCGGGCGACGCGAGGAGCACCGCGGGAAGCGGCGCAAGGGCGGCTGCGGCGGAGAGAAACGGCGGGGCTGCACCGCCGCGCTGGGCCTCCTTCACCCAGTGGCGAAGCACGCTCCCCTGCTGTGCCGCCTTGACGTACGCTCGCACCTCGGCTGGCAGGTCGTGAGCAGGAGCCGGCGGGACGGCAGCGGAGATGGAGAAGAGTCCGTCAACGAGGGCGGAGACATCGACAGCTCCGCTAGTTGTGTTGAACATGGACTGCGTAGGCAGCGCACCGCTGAGGAGAAACTCCATCGTCTGAAAGGGCAGTAACGGGGCAGCGGGTTGCGGTGTCGCTCCCGCTGCACACCGCCTCCGCGCCGCAGCCAATCGACGCTGGCACTCGTGCAGCTTGGGATCAGAGGGCCCGAGGTACCGCTCCGCGCAGCCCACCGCCATGTCGCAGTGCTGCACCTCCACAGTCCCTGCCGGGTCGCACCACGCCGCCATCGTGGCAATAAAGTGGTGCGCGCGGATGAGCTGCCGGGCCATGCAGTCGCGCAGGCCGAGCACCACCTCCGTTGGCGGGGAGGGGAGCTCGTGCTGTGCCCTCTCGGCGCTGGATAAGTAGTGGTAGCTGAGCTCCATGCACCGCGCGATGGCCTCCGCTGCGTCGTCGTAGTGCTCGACACTGAGAAAGGAGACGGCTAGATTGTAAAGCACCACCGCCGCCCACACACCACGCGAGTCGGCGAGGGCCTTGAGGAGCTCGTAGATGGTGCGGGCTTGGCCACCGCTGGAGGAGCGGTCAGCGAGGCAGACGGCCGCGTTGTTGCGCACCGCACAGCGCAGCAGTTGAGCACGCGTGACGACGCGCGGGTCTGTGCAATTCGCAGCAAGGTGATAGGGAGCAGCACCTTTCTTCGACCCCTTCGACATCGCTTTGGTCCCGCTGGCGGGCCGCGACGTGTCTTTGCGGCTGGCGCTGCCCGCCCGCGACGTCCGCTTCCACTCCGGGAAGAGGTTCTCCTCGGCAGCGTCGACAACGTACCGCATCGCAGCCTGAAAGCACGCCTTCTGCGTTGGGAGCGACTCGGCTGTCACGCCGCAGCGCACACCGGCAGTGCTCGCGGCCACCGTGTGCAGCACCGCCAGCCGCTCCGACACTTCTGTTCGCCACATCGTCATCTGAGCTACAGATAGCGCAGTAGAAGAGGCGGAGGCCTGGGAGCCGCTCAGCAGCGACCCGACAAGCGGTGAGGATGCTGCTGCTGCAGTGGGAGCCAAAGCCGCAGCGTTAAGCCCTGTTGCCGTGCTCCTTCGCGCGTGAGGAGCTGAGGTGCTCTCTTGTATCCTGTGCAGGGCCCGCTGCCACGTCTGCAAGGCCGCGCCGACGTTGCCATCGCGCAACAGCTTTCTCGCCTCCGCGTCTTCGTGTTCCACCTGTGCGGCGATGTGATGAAAGGCAGCAACGGGCGGGAGGCCGCACTCCTTCCCAACACGCGAGCGAAGGCGTGTGGTGCGTGCCCCTCTCTCCGAATTGTGGTCGGCGGAGTGTCTGGAGGAGGAGCGCGATGCCTTCGGCGGTGGCGAGGCGCGGACGCTTAACTCCTCAAAGGGTGAGGTGCTGCGGACCGAGCGTGCGTCATTGGCGGCAGCGGCGTGGTCAGCAGCGAAGGCGAGGGGAAAGTCGGAAGGGCGTTGGTTGCGGAGAGACAGAATACTGGGTTGTCGCTGTTTTGCCTCTGTGGCGGCGGAGTGGATGGGCGGGAAGGTGACGCTGGACTTCTTGCGGCGACTCCCTCCGGTGTGGTCGTCAGCGCCGTGTGCAATCGACGAGGACGAATAGGGCTCTTGGCTGAGCTGCATGATTTAGGTGGTACACAGCAAAGGAAAAGCACGAGTGGAATTGATCTTTCCCGAGCCAGTCACATAGTGCTTTCTGTAAAATCTTGGAAGACAAGATGGCTCTTCGTTGTAACGTCGTAGTCGGGGCACACACACAAACACACACACACTAATGCCGTAAAGGGGGCGGTGTCACGACGACTCGCTGAGAGAGACAAAGAAAAAAAATGTGGGGGGAAGAGAAAAGATGGCGAGAGGGCAGCATCCAAATGCGCAACGAGACTGTGACTTACCTCGCGCACACCCGTTGGCAATGCAAGGAGTAGGCATCGAGAGGCGTATCTGCTTTTTTTTTTGTTGTTGTTCTCTTGCTTCAGGAGGCTCACTATGGCGGCAAAAGATCTTTATTTTACTTAGTGCACCGAGAAGGCCCAATGTTTTTTTTTTTTGTTTTGTTACTCGCTTACGTTTACTAGTCTGTGATCATCTTTTTTTTTTTCCACAAGTCGGAGCCACAGCCGCATCCGGAGGCGCCAACGACGCTTTTCAGTGGTGTGGCGGGTTCCAGCTCCACTGGGCAACCTCCAGCGCCATCGTCGCCACTGGCTTATGATCGGGTGTCGCGCTCAGCCAATCCAGTGGTACGTGCCGCACCCCTAACTTTGCACCGAGCAGCGCACCCACCAGCATGGCCCGTTGGCAGGTGGGGCCGCCGAGGCAGATGGCCTGCGCGACACCCTTTGCAAAACTGACAGAACTGCGCGCAATCGTCAGACTCTCACACACCACGGCAGCGTCCTGGGCGGTGCTGTGCAGCGGCAACCACAGCGCGTTCCCCGGTGCACGTTGCTGCGTCGCCACCCGCCGCTGGACGTCCCACAGAGCCTGCCGCTGCTTGACACCGCTGTCCGTGCTGCTCATCGCAGTGGGGGCGAAGAGAGGCACGAAGGGCTGCACATCCGCGGGGAAGATCGCTGCCGCACCGCGCTCTGCCATGAAGGCGGCGTTGCGGGTAGAGTCGGGGTTGCTTTGCAGATTGCGCAGCACCACACCGAGTGCAGAGAGGGTGAAGTCGCGCACCGCCGCCCGCTCCGCCAGCGCCGCCTCAGCAGGAGATTGCGCGCATTCAATCGAACCCTGTGCGGAAGCGTTTAATGCGGCGTCACAACTGGTGCCAGCCACGCCAACGGAAGACTCGGTCAGGAATGCAATGAAAGGGTCAAGGTAGTCGCGCAGGACGGCATCGCTGGCGTACGGGTAAATGGTCGGCATAGGCAGCAGACAACAGAGGGTGTGCAGCAACGAGGCGTGCTCCTGCTCGAAGACGCGCTGCGGGTGGACCGCCCCAGCGACGCGCACCAGCTCCTCCTCGACGTACTGCACAGGGAAGTCGCCTCGAGCGCGGCTCATTGCACGGAGTATTTGGAAGAAGAGCAGATAGGAGTAAGAGTGATGCTGCAGCGACTGCTGCCCCTCGAGGGAGTTGAGCGTGCTGCTGTCCCCTGTGCTTTCGGCCAGATCAGCTCCGCGAGGACGCGCACGAGCGAAGGCGACCAAGTTCTCCGAGGCGTTGTGTGCGGCACTATCTGTCGTGATGCCCGTCGATGCAGCTGACACTTCCATCTGAGCCCGAGCGTGCTGCAGGTAACTCTGCACCTCCTCCTGTGAGTAGCCGTTGAGGGGTCGCGCTGCTGCGTCGGCGACGGCGGTACCCACCAGCAGGCCCACCTGCTTCTGCTGCACCATGCTCAGCTGTTTGAAGCTGTTCTGGTAAAAGTTGTCCACCACCGGCGGTGGCGTGTGAAATAGCGGGGGTGCCATGACGACGGGGACTTTTAATGCCAAGATCAGTGGGAAGGTCAATAATAATAATAAAACCAAGGCAAGAAGTGGCACGAGTAGCGAAGAGCTCAATGACAACCTCGAATCCCCTTACTGAGACTCTCTTCCGTTTCTCACACTTATGATTGAAAGAGGAGATATACAAGAGGAAATGGCGATGGGCATTGCAGATTTCATCAGCCAGCAGCCGAGAGAGCGGAAGGGTGGTCCGGCGCGACGGGGACAACAGGAAGAAGAGAAGCACAGCGAGAAAAGTAGCAGCAATTTTTCGTTTGCACCCGCGTGACACGCACTAAACCAGCACTTGCACACAAAAGCGATAGTCAAAAAATGGAGGCTAGATAGAGGCCGCTTCTGCAAGCATCAACGCTGCAGTAAACGAAGCACGTCAAAACGCAACAGGTAGAAACCACACTGCTTGCCTCCACTGTGAGCCGCAGCTGCTGGATGCATGTGCGATCGTTCTTGCCCTCCTCCAAATCTACGGCTTTCGCGCACAGAGTTGCACCGAACCCGAGCTGGTAAATTAAATCGGTGTGTTTGTTGTTGCAGTGGTCCACGAAAAAGGGACACCAATACGATGAGTAAAGTTGCGGTTCGTGCGACTGCTCAGCACGAAAGCAAAGAAAAACAACTATAAAGCTCTTTTTTGGGAAGAGAGCACGCCGATGTCAGTAAGCTCGGGAGAAAAGAATCTTAAAAAAAAACGAAAAGGAGTCGTGAACAAAATGAAAACCGGAGAAAAAGAAGCGAAAAAGCTATTTCGGATGCCCATACGCGCTTGTGTGTGTGAGCCCTCCGTTTATGTGTAGAAGACACAGCCCATTCTACTTTCGCGCCACGTCTTTCTACCACTAGAGGGCTGACCCTTCGGCACTGGTCGAGAAGCTGTCGTACGGGGACCCGCTGTGTGACGTGGCATCAGTCGGGCGTCGCTTGGTGATCTTAGCCAGCGGCCTCGCCTGCCTGCCTGAGCTGCTGCTGTTGTAGTTGTTGGGAGAGCGGATCGACGTTGGGGAAGCCCGTGCAGACACCTCTTCTGGCATGCGGTGCAGGTACACGTGCGAGTGAGGCGGGCTCTTGAGCACGCCGCTGGACTTGCCCACTGGTGCGTTCTGCTGCTCCTTCGCTTCTTCCAGCGTCTCTGCGTCAGCGCGAGGCGAGCTGTGCACAAAGCCTCTCTCCTGCGATGCATCATTACCACCACCACCACCACCACCCGTGATGCTTGGAGTGGCACTTGGGGAGCGACTGTCACTCTGGCGCTGCCGCTGTTGCTGACTCCTCTCAACGCCGCGGTTCGTCTGCACGCGGGCCTCGTGTTTCTGCACGATCGCATCCATTGCCGCCTCAGGGTCCTCGTAGGCTGCGAGACGCTGCTGGCGTGCCGTCTGCATCAGCATCTCTCGCAACTCCCGCACCTCGTGACGCAGCTCCAAAACCTCCTTTTGCAGAGCGGCCGTCTTGCCGGCGCACTTGCACGCCGATGACGGCGGTGTTTGCGCCGGTGCGACGCGGTGGCGGACTCGACCGTAGTCGCGTCGTGCGCAGTACCCGCGGTACCACCGCTGAATCAACGTAGCGGCGTTGCGCTGCTCGCGGTCGGCCATTGCGCGGTACTCCTCCAGGTCGACCCACATGCTGCTCATCACCTCTTGCAGGCTGCGCATCGAGACGAGCACCTCCTCCATGCTGGAGCCACTCGCCTCGATCGCCTCCAGCGACGCCTGCCGCGTCCCGTGCACGGCGGCGTTGCGCGTGCTGGGTCCGCGCGAGAGAGCGGCAGCCGAGGCCGCAGCCCCCGTTGCCGTCGTCAGCCCCGGCTGCGCCTTCTGTGACCGTGCGGCAGCCGCAGCCTGCTGCAGCTGGTATCGGATGAAGCGGCAACTCTCCCCATCGTCCTCGGAGAGGTGCATGCGGGCGAGGGCACCACGCATGTAGCGCTGGATCACAATCGCCGCCGCCGTCCGTCGCGCGAGGTCGCCGCGCCAGAGCACCGCCACCACCTCCTCCAGCGAGCGTGTCTTCTGCTGCAACGCGCGCACCACCGTGGTGATGGGGACGGTGCGGGTCCGCTGGCGGTTGTGGTTTGTCACAAGGATACCGCCGTCTACAGAGCTTGCCGGGTTCTGCTCACTGGGGTCCACAATGACAACGCGGTTCGACGTCCGTGCGGACGAGTTGTTGACGCCGTTCGCTGGCGACGACGGCGTCTCCTGGACATCGATGTAGTAGCCCAGGGGAGAGCCGACGGCACGCCGCCCAGCGCCGCCACCACCACCACTCACACTCTTTGAAATGCTCTGGTGGCGTACCGTGTTCACGTGAGACATGGGCACAACCACGTCGTTCGCGTACGCCTCGTCGTCTCCTTCTTCGTCATCGTTGCGCACTGCGCCTGGGCCAGCCTCATAGCCTGCCTTCAGTGGCATCGAGACATCCTCGTCGTCTTCGTCTCGTAGCTCACCGATCACCTCGAGGGCATCTGCAGGAGGGTGAGCCGACGCGCTCAGCCGCTTCAGGTACGCTTCCAAGTCGTCCTTGTGCTGAGGATTCATGTAGGCCATCGCGGTGCGCGACAGGGTGCCGTGCTCGCGGAAGAGCGCCTCGGTGGCGGCCCGCCGCTCGCTGGGTGTCAGCTCCGTCTGGTCCACCGTCGCAAGCAGCGGGCAGAGCCACAGCAGGAAGGGCCGCCACCAGAGCGAGGCATCGGTGCCCTCCGCTGCCTCCTCCCCCGTGAAGGTGAAGGGGTTGTCGAAGATCTGCAAATGCTTCAGCGAGGTTGCCAAGGCACAGAGGGGCACGAGATTGCTGACGCTCGGCACGCGGTTGGCGTGCAGCAAGAGGGAGTGGAGGGAGAGCAGGGGCAGCCGGGTATCCATGTCGGTGATCAGCTCCAGCCGGTTGTGGCTCATGTTCAGCACCTGCAGAAATGGCGCACTGCGGAGGTCCGGGAACTCAATGAAGGCATTGTGCGAGAGGTTGATGGCTGCAAGAGAGGTGAGGCCGGTGTTCTTCTCAGAGGACGGCGGTGCTGCCCGGCCGGCAGTCAGCCCAGCAGCAGACGAGGAGGTGAGAGAGCCGCCACCCACACCACCGGCACCAGCGGTGTTGCCTCCCGCCGACCGCGGCGACGGGGCTCCGACCGAGCCGTCGAGATCCAGTAGACTCATGTTGTTGTGTGAAAAGTCGATGGTGCGAAGCCGCCGCAGCGTCTTGAGCAGTGTCGCCGAGTGAGCATCCACCACCTGCAGGCGGTTGTGACTGAGGTCGAGTACCTCGAGCGAGACAAGGGCGTCCAAGCCGCGCAGCGTGCTGATCTCGTTGTTTGACGCCCGCAGCACCGTCACGAAGTGCAGAATCTCGTTGATGGAGGACTCGGGGGCGGTTGTCAGCAGCGCCAGCTGCGCGTAAGAGACGTCGAGCTCGTGCATCTCCTCCGGCGCCTGGCCGTTCAGCATCTCGTCACTGTAGGGCAGCTCAGCCAGCGTCTGCGCGACGCCTGGCGCAAACGACAGGTCGACGACGGTGGAAGAAGCCATCGCTACTCCTACAAACGTATCTTTTTTTTTTCTAAAGAGTTAAAAAGACAAATGAAAGCCCCTTATGCCGTCAGCGATCGGAGCAGCACTGCGACAAAAGAGGTAACAAAGAACGAAACGATGCGAGCAATCCACGCCAGCAACGGGAAAGGGAAAATGGACGGAGAAGTGCTCGAAGAAACACGATTTATAAACCAAACAAAAAAATAAATTCTATCGGTAGAAAGGGAAAAACAATGACAGCTACAGGGAAAGGAAAGGGAAAAGGTAAACTATGCCAGACCTGCTTTACGCTCACGAGGTGCACTGCTTCAATAAGATGTGGCTATCTTCCTTTGCCTGGTTATGTATGAGATGATCTTGCTTGTTAACGCAAAAAAAAGAAAAAAACGATGATATGCCTCAATTTCTACACTGTAGTGACGACTACCAATTTCAATCACCAAAAGAGGAAAGGCGGGGCAGAGACGTGTGCGTCGGCTGTCGAGGGTCGGGCTGGCGGCGTTTTGCTTCTGCTGTGCGCGTGGGTGCCCGAAGTGCTGGCAAGCAAGTCGAGCCACAGCCGAAAGAGAATCAGCTTTAAAGTCAAGTACGAGACTGGGTGTCGAGACCAAGAAAGAAAAGGAGGAAGAGGGAAGTAGAAAGACAAAACGCTTTTCTGTTTCTCTCGAAGAGAAAAAGAGCTGCGCAGGACGACAACATGATGCCAAGGGTGCAGGAGAGGTGCCAGATGACTCTTCTACTCGCCGAGACAAATTGCTACACACTAGCACACGCCCTCCAAAAAAAAAAAAAGTTTTGGTGCTCGATTGAGTTGGTCTCACTGGCCACATGAAAACCGAGGCGAACCATTTTAAAAAAAATTGAACGCGGCGGATCTTAGCAGAGGAGCTGCTGTTTAGTGGATCGCACAAAAGGCGAAGAGAAGCGCGCCGATGCCTTTTTTTTTTTTGGAGTGACACATTTTGTTAGCTGAACTGCACCGCAAATCTGTCGTCTGCCACCGCACTCCCAGATTCAACACAACACACACACATACTCACACACAGCATGCAGGTCCTCCCCGTCTCTTCCTGCACAATGCGTCACGGCAACTTTGCCCAGGGCAGCAAGATGGTGCTATTCTTCGGACGAAGAGACGTGCGACCGGCACCCTCTCTTTCTCTCTCCGTCCCTTCCCACGCAGCCCTAAGCTTTAAAGCAACACCTCAAGCTCGTGTCGCACGTACGTGTGGGTGGCATCGCAGGCGACGCGCGGATAGTACGGTACCAGGCTTTCGGGGCTGCCAACGTAGATGATGTTGTACGTGCGTCGGTAGATGTCACGCACCTTCTGCGCGGGATGGAAGAGGCCCTGCACAAGGTACTGCAGCAGCACACCCGATCCAATCACAACCCGCACCGCCTCGTAGTAGCTCACCACCGCCGTCACCATCTTGAGACGCTCCTCACCAATCTTCACCTCATTCTTCGACAGCAGCTCCACGATGTTGGGGTGGATAAAGTTGAGAAAGTGCGTCGCGATTCCCTCGAAGCCGTCGTTGCCAGCGACCGCGAGCACGATGGCCCGGCACGCCTCCACCGCCATGCGGCGCATCTGAATGTTTGTCTCCGTCAGCGCCCGCTCCAGCAGCGGCACGAGGGGATAGACGTACTCCTTGCCCACCGCCCCGATTGCCTCGAAGATGTAGCGGACCGCCTTGAGCACCGAGTGCTGCACAATCACCGCCACCTGCTCGCCCTCGCTGATCTTGTACTCGTTCAACAGGTAGGGGATAATGGTGAAGGGACCGCACTCCTTCGCAATGGCACTCAGCGCCACGGCGGTGCAAATGCGGATCTTGCGCTTGTCCTGGCGGAAGTTGTCCACCAGCTCGAGGATGATGGCGAAGGGGCGGATCTTCTTCGCGATGACACCGAAGGTGCGGGCACAGGCGTGCCGCGTCGACCGCTTCGGCGCATCGAGCAGGTCAAAGAGACTCCGCGTGGCGAGCTCGTGCAGGTGGATCGCGTCGACGTCGCTGTCGTAGTTTGTGGCGATGTCCTCGACGAGGGTGATGGCGTTGTTCTGGACGGCGCTGTTGCGGCTCTTAATGACGAAGGTGAGGCGCTTCAGCAGCTCCCGCACCGAGGGCTTGAAGCGGCGGGAGCCAAGCTCGGACAGAATGGCACGCACGGCACGCAGGTTGGAGCTGAGCGCGCGGGCATCGGGGTCCTCGAGACGCTCGTAGAGGCTGCGGCCCAGATCCTGCAGGAACACCGTACCATCGGCCAGCATCACGGTGTGGGCGATCAGTGAGACGAGGTCGGCGGTTTGCGCACGCATGGTGGCCTCGCGGTTCTCGCGGCGGCGCTGGATGAGGTCGAAGACCTGCTTCAAGTAGGGGCGAAGACGGGCTCCCAGCGCGTTGCAAATGGTCGCCAGCACCGTCATCACCAGCTTGCTCACCCCCAGCTCATCCTGACGCACCGCAGCGATGGCGCCGTCGAGGACGAACGTGACGAGGGTGTCCGGCGCCGCCTCCATGCCGGTCGTGTCCACCACCTTCTTGATGGCCGTCAGCACCATGCGCTGGTACTCCTCGCTCTCGTCCTTGATCTCGGGCGACAGCTTCGCCAGGACGTCGACGCTGCCAAGCTTCTTGGCGATCTCGACCGTCGTCGCGACGAGGCTGCCGGAGGTCTGTCGATCAGCCGCGATGCGGCGCACGCGCCAGAAGCCGTCGAAGAAGGGCTCGAGGATCGTCTGCCGGATGAACTGCGGCGTCACGCCCTCGGCCGAGACGCACTTGCGCACGACAGAGATGAGCACCCGCCTGAACTCGTCCTCTGGGGTGCTGAACTGGTTCACCAAATTGGGCATCATCGCGGCCGTGCGTGCCTGAGCGTCGTAGGGTGACATGAGGGGCACCAAGGCGCCAAAGGCCTGGATGAAGGGGGACGCGGTGCTGCCGATGCCCCGCACGCACTCGTCGCAGATGACGTCGACCAGCGGCGCCAGCTCCTCGATACCGTCGGGTGCGGTCGCCTCGGCAATGGCAGCCACCGCCAATGCGGCGTCACGCTGCACCCGCTTCTCGTCGCGCAGCAGGCGCTCCAGCATCGCCACCATCTCCGGCAGCGCCGCCATCAGCGCGTGGCCGACGAGCTTCGCCAGCTCCGCCATGGCTCGCACCACCGTCTGCCGTGCGAGGGCCGACGGTGCGTAGGACATGTCGCGCAGCGCAGCCGTCACCTCCTCTGTCCCAGCAGCGTAGCCCACCACGGCCATGACACGTGCCGTGTGGCGGCGAATAATCGCCTCCTCGTGGCCAAAGTCCTCGCGAATCACTTCGAAGACGGCCTGGAAGCCAACGACGCGGGTGAGCAGCGTCAGCACCTGCTTGCCGTCGTCACGGAGGATGCGCTCGTGCGCCGTGAGCAGCGGCTCAACGAGGTGCACCACCTCCTTCGTTGACTGCCGCACTTCTTTCCCCATTTTCTGCAGGAGGGACTTGATGAACTCGATGAAGTAGTGCTTCTCCTCGAGACTCAGAATGTCAGAGCTCCAGATGAAGATGACGCGCTGGAAGATGAAGTGGCTGCCAAAGACGCTCGCCTTGTCGAGGAGGTAGCGAGTGCCGGTGCGGCGCTGCAGCGTGTCGCCGTTCTTGAGCTTGAAGAGGTTCTTCATGAGCAAGTAGGACGGCAAGTGATCGTCGGGGATGCGGTCAGCGTTGTGGTACTTCAGCAGCTCCACAAACACGGCGGCGTCTTGCGGCAGCATAGCGGGCATGCCGTCCCCCATGTCGTCCGGGATGTCGTAGGTGATGGGCTGACCCTTCTCATCTACGCCAGCCGTCACGCTGGCGTCTGCCCCGTTCATTGCAAAGATATCCATCGTGCGCACCGCCAGCTCGTAAAAGTTGGGCTCCTCCGGCGGCAGCGGGTTGTAATCTGCCGGCACCGGCGCCACCGCGAAGAATTCGGTAGGCAGAATGCTGTCGAGGTACTCAGCCGTCAGCCGCTTGTTCTTGCGCCGCCACTCCTTCTCGAGCGTTTTCGCCTTGGCCTCGATGGCGGCTGTCGTGATGGACTGCGTCTCGGCCGATGTCGCAAAGTGTGACTGGAGCGGCGTGTCGCCCTCGAACTGGTAGTTGGGCGTGGCGCCAAAGGACGCGCCGGCGGCGGGGGTGGCGCCGCTGAACATCGGCGTCGCGCCACCCATGCGTGGCGTGCTGCCGCTGGCGAACAGCGGTGTGCTGCCGCCGACGGAGGCACTCTCCTGGCCGGGCGTGAACATGGACGGCGTGCGTCCACTCACGGCGCTGAAAGTGGGAGTTTGGATGTAGTCGGACATGAAGGGAGTGGAGTTGGGGGTGGCCATGCCCCGCCACGAAGAGGCGGAGTCACCCGACAAGGATGCCGTGCTGCCCAGCGTGTCGAGGCCGTACTGCCGCGGCGTGGCAGAGCTCCAGCGTGTGGTGGTGGGCAGCACACTAGCCGCGCTGGCGTCACCGTCGCCGCCAGCGTCTTCCCAGCGGTGCTTCTTGATGGCCTGCTGGCCATCCTCGGATTCGGACATTCGAGCTTCCTACTGTAGAGGAGTGGAACTCTGCAGTCTTGCAGGGACTTGTGCTTTTTTTTTTTTGATGTTTTGTTCCCTCGTGTATTTGACCGGACTGAGTTTGTTCAGCCGTCAAGCACGTCGCATGTTTGGGAGAGTCGCGGATGAGAAGAAGAAAGAGAGAGAGAGCCAAGAGGTGAAGGATGAGACGGTGAAGAGGGGCAAGCCACACATAGACGCACTCACACAAACGTAGAAGCTGCGCCAAATGGAAAATAGTGGCAAGTGTATACGCAGATGATGAGAGCAATCCCACCTGTTTTTCCTCATCTTCGTGACTTTCCTGTTTGTACACAAAGAATTGTTGCTTCACCTTCCATATTGGAAAGCAGATAAAAAGGTAACAGAGTTTTCATAAAAAAGTAGCTCAAGCATTTCAAATAAAACACCCGATAAACCTTTCACTCCCAGACAGACATGGAAAGGAGGTAGTCGATGAGCACCTGTGGGTGTTGCTTGCGCATCACCTCGATCGGCAGCGTTGTGATGAGAGCCCGGTCGTACTGCACGCGGACATACACGTGCCCTTTTTGCGACAAACGCGCTTCCGCTGAGTCTGCTATGGTTGCCGATGTGGTTGCCGGTTGCGATGGAGAAGGCTGTGGGGCTGCGCGGTTGCTGTCCTGCGCATCACCATCAGCTAATAAAGGATCGTCAGCAGTTTTCGGCGAGGACCTTTCGGCGACGGGGTGCTCACTGTCTTCTTTGTCATCGTCTTCTTCGTTGCGCTGCCGCTTGCGCGTGGACGAGACCGACTCTGTGGGAAGATGTGTAGCCTCACAGTGTGGGGCACTCTTGGAGCACAGGAGGGCCAAGATCTTTACGTGACTGACACTGTGGTGCACCTTGGAAAATTGAGTGGGGACGGCGGACTTCACGTTCGCCGCCAGCGAGCAGCCAACGCGTGCGGCGTGCCGTCCATAAGGCACGGAAGGGAAAACACGACTGTACCGCCGAAAAGCACGGAGTTGATCCTCCATGGTCGGTTTTTTGAGATGGGAAGTTGCACACGACAAAGAATGCAGCGGGCAGAGCGCGCTTATGTAGCAGCAAGACCCCCACTGTCTTCTTGATCGAAGAGGGTTAACGAAGAAAATTAGCGGGGAAGAACACGAGGAGGTAAAAAGAAAGAGAAAGGAAAAAAGAGTCGTGAAGCAGACGAGGAGGCATAATATCTGACCGCGGCGGACATGGTTTCGTTCGAGTTGCAAGCAATGCTCCGCACTTCAGCTCAGTGTTCGCGACAACGCACCCTACTGAGCACGATACTTTTGAACTCACAAAAAGAGGTGCAGCAGTCAGCGGGTACAGTGCAGTGACCACCTTCATCAACAGCGAGACAGCAGACTTTTGGACGTCACACAGACCGTAAACTTCAGTTATGCGTTGCGCCGTTTTGGTTACTGATCAAAAATGATAGAAAAGAAAAAGATGTGGTAAGAGCGCACAAGAAAAAGGAACCTGTAACAAACTGTCTCAGTCTTCTACTTCTTGTTCTTCTGCATGTTGCGGCGCGGCGCAGCCTTCACCTTGGCGGCGGCGGCGTCGGCGCGCTTGACGCGGCTCGGCATGCCGATCTCCAGGCGCTGCAGCATCTGCATCGTCTTCTTGTCCACGCTCACGCCGGACTGGATCACCTGATCCACGGCGGAGGTGGCGGGGGCGTGGTCCATGCGGCGCTCGCGCTCCTCCTCCTGCAGCTTCAGGGAGATGCCGCGCACCGGACCGCGGGCCAGGCGCTTCATAATGTGGGTCGCGTAGCCGGCGATCTTGTTCTTCAGCTTCTTCGACTGAGCAATCGTGACATCGAGAATGACGCGCTTGTTCTGGTAGAAGTCGAAGTTGAGCTTCGAGTAGTACTTCTCCACCACCTGGCGGGAGGCACGCTTCACGGTCTTCGTGCGGATGTTACCCATGGTTCTGCGCTAGATACCTTCAGCGTAGAAAAATGGAGCGGGTGTATGAATGGGTGTAGAGTCGATGTGTGTTCACCCGACATGAAGGGATAATGGCATATGGTTGTGTGCAGAAAAAATGGAAAAAGGGGTCGCGTGAAACAAGTGCGTGGAGAAGTATTGAGGGCAGCAATGTTCGCAGCAGTTCGGTAAGAAAGAACAATGAGGGAGATCGAGAGGAAGAGAGAACGGGTGAAGGAAAACAGCATTTACAGCAAAAAGCCGAGCAATCAAGAAACTACGTACTCAGCAGTCTGTGATACTTAGACAAAGAGCATTGCGGACACGTTGCTACGTCTTTGTTTGACCTCGCAATCAGCTGCACAAGGATGCTGTGGATGTAAAAGTGCTCAAAAGGGACGTATCAAAGATAGATCCGTGCAGGCACCTCGCCACCACTCCTGCGCGATGCCGCAGCACAGCGTCACCGTGCGCTGGCACCTTACCACAGCCCTCTCACCTAACGTCGCGGGAGAAAGAGAGAGGGAGACGGGAAGAAAAGGACCACATCTCCTGCTGATGGATGCAACCGCCAATCAGCGTTCATGACACGCCTCCGCGTACAGAAGCCAACTATTTGTCGTCAGTCTCAAGTGCGCTGCAGTGATCATCGTCTTTTTTTTTTTTGGCAAAGGACTATCGTTAAAAACGAAAACTAAAACCAAGAGAGAGAAAGAAAAAAGAAAAGGAAGGTCATTGAGGAGAGAGAGAGGTGTGAAGCACAGAAGCTCCGCTCACTCTATCGACACCCTACCAACTGAGACAGAACCTCAGGAAAAAAGACGAGAATGATAGCACAGCGAGTATCGACATAATGGCGAAGAGAGGTGAAAATGGAGAGGAGGGAAAGGTGCTTGTAACAGAACCAATCTCCTCACTTCTCCCTACTTCACCGCCTGCTACTCGGAGCGACAGCATCACCACGCGCTTTACTTCTTGTTCTTCTGCATGTTGCGGCGCGGCGCAGCCTTCACCTTGGCGGCGGCGGCGTCGGCGCGCTTGACGCGGCTCGGCATGCCGATCTCCAGGCGCTGCAGCATCTGCATCGTCTTCTTGTCCACGCTCACGCCGGACTGGATCACCTGATCCACGGCGGAGGTGGCGGGGGCGTGGTCCATGCGGCGCTCGCGCTCCTCCTCCTGCAGCTTCAGGGAGATGCCGCGCACCGGACCGCGGGCCAGGCGCTTCATGATGTGGGTCGCGTAGCCGGCGATCTTGTTCTTCAGCTTCTTCGACTGAGCAATCGTGACATCGAGAATGACGCGCTTGTTCTGGTAGAAGTCGAAGTTGAGCTTCGAGTAGTACTTCTCCACCACCTGGCGGGAGGCACGCTTCACGGTCTTCGTGCGGATGTTACCCATGGTTGCTTCCTTTCTTCTATCTGTTGGCGTGCGGGGGCAGATTAGGAAAAGGAGGGAGAGAAGGGCAAAGAGTGTGAGAAAGAGGTGAAGAAGAGGACAGATGAAGGCTTCAAGAGTCGAGAACTTTTTGGTGACGAGCAGCTGACACCAATTAGCTTGTTGAGAAGTACTGTATTGTGCAGGTGCAGAGAGTGCAATCATTCGCGCGCAGTTAGACCGCACATCAGAGAGACGTACACGATGCAGACTTTTACCACACAAATAATTTTTTTTTTTAGAATAGCACGTATACTGCACTTTCCACTTTCACTTGTTTTTTTAACTGTATTTTTCATGACGAGGCGTGCTCTGGATCTCTCCCATGACCATCTTCGTACATATCTTGTTTCTGAGGCTTTCCCATTATCTTTTTTTTCGTCCGCGCACTCCTCCCCGTCACATGTACCACGTCTGATAGGAGCCATAGAAGAGGTCCACAACGTTGCGGCCAGATCCAAAGTCCTTGGTGGCAATCAGCGGTGCGGGAGTGGCGGTAGGACGCGGGGTGCCGGCAGCAGGTGGCTTGCGTGTGTCGTCGTCCCCACCGTCTCCGCCAGCCAGACGCGTCCCTGACGACGGTGGTGGCGTGCGACTCGTTGAGGAGCGGTGCGGCTCTGTGGAGGGAGAGTGAGCCGCAGCTGGCACGTTCTCCGGTCCTGCAGCGTTGTCGTCGTGACGCGTCGGGCTTGGCGAGGAGCCGCTGCCCACAGCACCCGAGGCACGTCGTCGGCGCCGCTGCTGCTGCGGTGGAACTCGGCGGCGACGGCCGCACTCGAAGACGCTGGGAAGCAGGCGGATCTGCGTCCGCTTCGCCGGCACCGCACCCGCCCACATCGCCTCCCAAAAAAGAAGACTCTCCTGACCGGCTGTGGTGGTCGTGGCTGCGTGCCCTTCCGGCTCGGCGACGTTGACGAGGGCACGGCGGAGGTCCTCGAGGAGGTAGTGGCTCGGCAGCACGTACTTGCGCAGCTCCGCTCGCATTTCGTCGAGACGTCGCAGGAGCGCCGGCACGTTGCGCTGCGGCAGTCGGCTCTGCTCGACCAGCTTCTGCACCTGCCTGTGGTAGAGGTGCGTGGGGTGCTGGTGGGCTGCGGTGGGGCAAGGGTGGCCGAGAAGGTCGGCCGTCAGCAGCTGCTCTACCAGCGCGTTGGAGAGGGTGCCGCGGGTGTCGTTGAGGTCGCCGCCCTCGCGGACGCAGCGGGCACACTGGCAAGGGACGCCGTGGTGGTGCACGAACCACTTCTGGCGGATCTGCCACGGCCAGTGCTGCGGGAAGTTGTCACGCACCGCCAGCGTCAGCTCCTCGCCCTTGCAGATGTAGCGGGCGGTGAGAATGGTGTGAAGGGTGTCGGACCACACGCAGTTCGGCTCACACGAGTGCCGCAGCAGCAGACGCTCGGCGAAGAAAGCGCTGCTGCGACTATCACTGTAAGTCTCACTGTGCAGACGCACCAGGAAAAAGATAGCATGCAGTACATCGAGCGGCGACGACGACGCAGCGGCAGCGGCAGCCGGAGTGCCGCACTGCCTGTCCGCTGTTGCACTTCCTTTCTCCTCCTTCGCTCCCATGGCAGCATCGCTGTCTGCTGTGTCGATTAGTGAACGTACGCTGCCACTCTCCACCCAACCAGCAAGCGTTTCGGCAACCTCAGCAGGCAGGCAGTGCACGAGGCGCCGCTGCGCACGCAGCTCCATCTTAGCCCGCACGCCACTGCTCCCCGTTGCATTGCTTTGCAGGCCGCTATACACGGCGATGCAGAGCGGCAAGACGGTGCGGTGCAGCTCCAGCGAGTCCCAGCCTGCACCAGGCACCACCTCTCCCACCGGCGAGACTTGCTCCGGCTGCGAACAGTGTTGCGCCGCAGCGGCTGCTGCTGCCAGCTCCTCCACCCGCGCCTGCAGGGCAACGCGCAGCGCACACTCGTAGCGCTCGTGCCTCGTGCGATAGGCCGCAGCGCACGCCGCACTGCAGTAGACAACGCTGTTGCACGTCGGGCAGCCGGTGGGAGCGGGGCTTGCCATGGAGAGCGGGTTCATTTCCTTGCCACAAGCGTTGCAGATAAGCAGCGGCGGGGCCTCGGAGGTGCTTTGAAGGTCACCCATCGACACAGCGCACTGCGAGAGAACGTCGGGTGCGACAACGGCGTGCGACAGGCCCTCCGTCATCAGGTCGACATGGCTGCTGCTGTGCGGGTCAGCATGCACTACGAGCTGTGTACTGTTACCGTCTTCAGCAAGCTGCGGTGCTGCGGATGTGGACGGGTTAGCAGCCACAACAGCACCATGAGCGTCCCCAGGAAGGGATTGAGACGGAGGCTCAGCTGCAAGGTGCTGCGCCACGGCGAAGGGACCAGAGGAGCGGGCCAGCGTCAGCCCGCGCGGGATGCCGCCTCGCTCGGCGTGGCAGACGTGCACGGCGATGCGCTGCCGGGAAAAGAGGAAGTCGACCGGCTCCAGCGACGGCTTCGCGGGCGGCACCGCCAGACCCTCTCCGCTGTTGCTGCCGCCTGCGGCCTCTCCTGCTTCTTCACCCGCCAGCTGCTGGCCTTCGCGGATGGTGCGCAGGACGGCCTGTGCCTCCGCGTCGGGCAGCTCCTCCACACGATGACTGGCTGGCCCGCCGGCAGCTGCACCACCATCAATGCCCATCGCCGCAGCATCCAGCACGCGGATGGTCTGACGCTCCGTGGCGACCGGCGCCGTGTCGAGCAGCGGCGGGACATCGCGCAGCGACGTCTCGAGCGCGCTGAGGTGGCCGAGAACGTGGTCGCCGTACTCGCGCTCCAGCGAGAGCCCGGCGGAGAGGAGCTCCTCACTCACCCACCGAATCGCCGTCTCCAGGTAGGGGCCGAGAGAAACTTGCAGCTGTGCGTCGGACAGGAGGATGGCGCGGCACAAATAGGCGTGGGCGTCGTCCGGGGTGCAGAGAACACCACCAAGCTTCACCAGGTAACGTCGTGCGTCGCGGCGGACCTCCTCGCCTGAGCGGGGCCGCACATGGGGGCTGTTCAACAGCTCCTCATTCTGCTGCTCCGCCTCCTGGTGTAGGAGACGGCTCACAATGCACATGCCAATCGCAGCATAGGCCTTCGGGATGAGCGGGTAGGTGGCGAGGAGCTCGCGGGCGGTGGCAACGCACGTGTTCCAGTCACCCATTGCGTGGTGACAGACACACAAATTCCCCGCAACCTTCACGAACTCGTCGACTGCTGCCTTGTCGGAGCGACGGTCGGAATGAAAGCGATCCACGGCGCTGCGAAACGTACGCGCCGCCTCGGCCAGCTTGCCCTCCTCGAAGAACCGGTTGCCTTCCTGGTGGAGAGCCGCGACGGTTTTGCCCGCCATTGCCTCCATTGTTCTTGGATAGTGCCAAAGAGACTTGCAGAGAGATAGTTCGAAAAACAAGAGAGAGGAAAAGTTTGAAAACACAAAAGACAAAAGAAAGAAGCAGTTCTACGATGTGGTCTTGTTGTTGGCGTTTATTTTTGCAGGTCTTACTTAGTTATGCAGAAAAGAATAACCCGCACGTGTTTTAGCGACGTTTCCACTCTCTTGCTTAAAAAAAAAAAAAAGCCGCGAGCGTGTATGATGTGCGGCACGCTGGCGAGGCACAAGCAGACACGAGCTAGTGAGAGGAAGAGGGAAAGAGAGAAAGAGATAAGAGAAGCGCCACTACGACTTTGATGAGGATGCTCTAAACGGGCAGAGTTGTTGCTTGCATCAGAGCTCAGAAAAGAAAAGAGGAGAAAGAGGCCGCAGCGGACAAACTCGCGATCAACAAGCAGCAAAGGAAAAGGGCCCTTCTCGGGGCAACGTACAAGACACACGCAAAGTGAGAGAGTAGGTAAACTAGAGAAGAGTGCAAGTGAGACCCATAAGAGCCGCAGGTGTGATAGGAAAGAGAAAGAGCAAATAAAAGAGGAGAAAGTGAGAAATTAGATGAAGCCGGTGACATGCAGAGTGGTAGGACCACATACAGGTGACATGCAGAAATATGGCATTGGCGCAGGCGAGGGTCTTGCCGGCCTGCAGCACCGTTGCCAAAGAATAGCGCACAAAGAGTTGTAGCGCAGCTGCAGCTCCATGGGGCAGAACGATCGCTGCCCGATATCCTTCATCGCGTATTTAAGTAATTTTCTCTCTAATTTGTCTTGCTCTAGTCGGTGGTGAAAGGGTGTCCGGGCATTACGCCTCCCTTGTACATGGTGTTCGCTTCTGACGACTCGCCCACCTACCACTGCGCTACACGATAACAAAGAACACACACTTCAACTCTCTTGGTTCTAGGCGATCAGCACCGGAGAGGCCTCCTGGTCTCCGCGGGCGAGTGCACGGTACAGCGTGTCCGCCGCCCTCCGCGCCACCGCCCGCCCTGCATCCTGCAAGAGGCAGTCGCGCAGCGCCTCCAGCACCTGCCGGCGGTGCTCTGCGGGACGCTGTCGCAGCACCGCCAGCACGCGCGCCGCCCCCAGAGCCTCCATTGTGTCCAGCGCCTCCCGCCGCACCTCAAAGCTCGCATCGTTCATCCCCAGCACGACACTGCGGACCACCTTGGGGCCACACGCACGCAGGCCGAAGGCTGCTGCTGAGCGGGCGGCAACGGAGGGGCTCTCGAGTAGCATCTCGCACACGTAAAGCTCCCCGTGCGCGCCGCCGTAGTGGCAGAGGTAGAGGCAGAGTGCCTTGAGCACGTTAGTGGGCAGCAGGGCGGCCTCCATGACAGAGGTCAGCACTGTGAAGCAGGAGTTGAGTGGCTCGTCTTGGTAGTAGGTGGCGGCTTCCTGTTCCTCCTGCGCGGTCTGCAGGGGCACAATACACGGCGGCGGCGCGGGTGCCGCTTGTCGGCCGTTCAGAGCAGCTCGGTGCACCACCTGAGCCAGCGCCAGCACGCACCACAGCACCGTGTCCTCCTCCAGCGCACCCTGCGTCGCGATGAGCCGACCGAGAACCTGCACCAGCTCGTCAAGCAGCGCATCAGACTCGGGGGTAGCGGCGTTGGCCCCGCCCAACTCGTTGCACGCCGCGCGCACATCCAGATCGGCCAACTGGAAAGCGCACCAGTCCTGCAGCGGCTGCGACTCGCGGGTGTCTTGCAAAACTCGCAGAAGAGCCCGCGCGCCGCCTTGCTGCTGCTGGCCCAGGCACCACACAACCGTCGCCGGCTGCAGCGGGAGAAATTGGCGTGTACTTGCCGGTGCTGGACCTGCAGCAGTGGTGCTGGCGGAAGCTGCGAGCTGCGATGTCAGCAAGTCGACAACAGCGGTTGGATCGGCAGTGTAGGGGCCAACGCGGGCCAGGCCAACACACGCAGCGTGCCGCACACGCCACTGCGAGGCGCGCAGCAGCTCCGTGAGCACCGGGACAACCGCGTGGATGCAGCCGGCCGTGCACGCAGCGGGGGCGAGGGGATTGACGCACACCGCGCCTACAGCGAGGGCAGCAGCCACCACTACCGCCTCTTCAGCGTCGCGGCAGTCGTTGTTGTCGCAGTTGCGGCAGTGATTTGCAGTTTCCTCCCCTGCGGCTCGTGCTGCTGCTGCTGCTGCGGACGGTGCGCGGCGCATGGTGGCGGCGTGCCGCAGCTGGTAGCGGTTGACCGCCTTGAGGAAGAAGTCTGTGACGGGCTGCACGACGTGGATGCGTGCCTCTGCAGGGAGGCTGCTGAGCGACAGGAGCGCCTGCTCTTGGAAGGCTGCGGCGGAACGGGACACAAGGGCGTGCACCAGCGCTGCCTCCACGGCAAACAATATATCCTTCTCCTCCGCGAAGAAGTCGTGAATAGAGTAGAGCAGCAGCGGAGACTGTAGACCACCTGCAAGAATCTCAACGTTCGCGCTGCCCTGCGCTGTGGTCTGGTAAGTATGTAGCGCATGGTGAAGTTCACGGCGCATGCGGTCCCATATGGGCTTGTAGACTTGTTCCGACAACACCGCCGCCATCGTTGAGCACAAGTGGGAAGCGTTCAGTGCGTCGTCCAGCAGCACAAACACGAACGGGTGGTCGCGACGCACTCGAAACACGTCCGAAGCGATGTAGAGGCGCAGCGACTGCAGGGCAGCCTCGGCGTCGATGACGACGTGCGTCGGGCAGTAGGGCGGTGGTGACTGGGTGGCTACGGCCTGCACGCCAGTCTGTGCATCCTTCCCAACGCGGTGCAAGGCGGGAAGAGAGGCTTTGCTCCAGAGAGGTCGCAGCGCCTCCTCCACGGCGGCGTTCGGCATCGATTTGGCTTCCGGTACGAGGCAGAAGAGTGCGTCGTCATCGCGGCTGCGCTGCAGAGCACCGGCAGGAACACACACCACGGACGTGTGTCCTGCGAGCTCGTAGGCGTACGTGCTGAGGCCGTAGGCAGCGGCGACCAGCACATGTGGCAGCTCCGCCCGCTCCTCCACGATGCGAGTGAGGGCCCGAAGTCCTTCGGCAGCACCGGTGGTGCGGATCGCTAGCCCCACCAGACGCACATCGCAGACCGCGTTGGAAGTGCGAGGCGGCAGCTGGAGAAGCAGCTGGAGAAGGTGGGGAAGCAGCGAGGAAGCGGCGCTGCCGAGTCCGATAACAGCGCAGAGAACGCGGTCGAGTTCCGAGTAGGTGCCTTCGGTTGCGCTTGAAGCAGGAATGCGTTCGCCGTCTCCGGCCAGGCGGTGGGCGTACGACTGCGTCTTCACCTCGGCGCCGCTGTGGTCGTCACCATCAGCGCCAAACTGCTCGCTACTCTGCGTGCTGTCCTCGGTGTTTCGCAGCTCGCGCAGAGCACGCCTCAGCTGAGTTCGCAGCAGCGGTATGGTGATGTGGCGCAGCGCAGCGGGCTTGTTCAGCAGCAAGGTCAGGGCAAGGCAGTCGACCACCTCGTCCTCGTCACGCTGCACCGTCTCGACGTCGCGGCGACGCTCCTTGGACTTGGATGCAGTCGATCTGCAGCCGCCGCCGCGCATCTTCCGTGACGCCGCCCACGCATCCCCCATCGCCGCAAGCTCTTTCAGCAACACCGGCGCGCCAGCGGCGTTGACACGAGCCAAGTAGTCGAGGAAGGGAAGAGCAGCGGTCAGCTCGGCTGGGAAGTCACCCGACTCTTCTCCCTCGCCGTCGTCTTTACCGTCGTCTGCATTGCCCTCTGACGAGGCCGTGACTGACGCAGTGCCGCTATGGCTTTCATCCTCCTCCCCTTGCGCCTGCAGGTCACTACTGCTGGCGTTGGCGCTCGCATCTGCTTCGCCGACACTCATTGCTTCGCTTTCTTGCTGCAGTGTCTCCACTGGCTCAGGCGTGCCTTCGGTGTCCGCTGCTGCCACCTTCGAGGGTGATGCGGTGGGCTCTGCCTCCTCGTGCTGCGCGGCGGTCTTGTCGGAGGCGTCGCTGCTGCCGTTGCGTGTCGTCCCTTCCTGCCACGCACTAAAAGGCTCCACCGGTGCGGGAATGGGGTGAGAACGGTTCCGCGGAAATCGCGCTTCGCTTGTTGTGGGTGCCTGGCTTAGCTGCGGCTCGACGTGCTCCACTCGGCTGCGTCCGCCTGCGGTGTAAAAGGACGAGAGGTCAGATGAAAAGCGATGCCGCTGCTGCGTGAGGGAAGCCGGCGAGTCTGGCGCTTCAATTGGGGAAAGGTCTTCTGCAAGATCCGTGCCGCCGTCCGCTCGTCTCGCCGGTGCTTCCTCGTGCTGCTGCCGCTGCTGCTGCCCACGCACGTCTTCGTCATAGAACCGGGGATCTGGAGGAGCGGCCACAAGGTTGCGTGGTGGATTTGGTGGCCGCTCGCCATCGTCAGCGTCGCTCTCCGGAGCAGCGGTGTCGCCAACACGTGACCTCACCGCTTCTAATAGTCTCTCCACACTGGGCGTGAGGGAGACGGGCTCACATGCGTCGGGGTGGGCGGTGCGGCCTGCCCACCGCGGCTGCTGGCTTTGTTCATCCATGGGTAAAGCGCTGTCCCCCGCGTTAGAATTCAGTGGAGGTGTGTTGGTAAGGGGGAAAGCCGGCGCACCGTTCCTGATCCTGCTGGGACCTTCTTTTTCAATTTTATTCACAGCAGCTGCGGTTACTGTCGGCTGAGCGGAGCGGGAAATTGGCTCGTTATAGTGGGAGTTGTTGTGCCGAACGGTGTCTGCGTCGCGTGCCGCGGCTGCCACGCTAGCCAGCACGGACGGCATGTCGTCCTTGTCAAAATAGTCCTCTAAGCTCGACGAGGCGTGGGCGAGCATGTGGTCCGCCTCAGAGGTGGAGAGGGCGGGAAAGACCACCGGCGAGAGGACGTGGCTGCGATGGGGTGAGGAGAGGGGGCTGTGGCGCAGGTAGACGTGATCGGTGTAGTGCCTGACCTGTTCCTGCGCGTGATGTGTGCCGCCCTCGCGGCGATGGGTCGCAGCACCCTTTTCTGATGCAGATGCAGCGGCCCAGTAAGAGGCGGCGACGGGTTTGCGCATCTGCCGGTCGCTCTTCGCGGTATGAGAGTTGTGCTGTACGCGTGGCGAAGCGGTGACAGCCTCGTCGCGCTTTGCGTTTCGTGTATTTGTCCGCATCGCGGATCTTGATGGTGGGTAGCCGAAGCTTGTGTCCGCGCTGTCGCTGTCCAGTGCACTCTCTAACATCACGTCCGTATAAGATGGCGGAGGCGGCAGCCCGTACGCCTCTGCCTCAGCCTTTGCGTGTGCGTAGGCAGCTCCACTTCGGACACCGCCGTTCCGTGGGTAAACCGCCGCTGCGTCTCGAGGCGCGCTGCGTGCCTGTGCCGAAGCTGAACGGTCACTCGTCGACGGGCTGTGGAGGTGGAGCGGTGAGGGGGAGATGACGCCGCCGTCCGTGCCCACAGATCGGCGAGTGCGGCGGCCCCTCTCGTCGCTCCCATGCACTTGTCTCCTGCTTGACGAGGGAGGGGAGAGGGAGGAGAGCGTGACGGGGTGCAGAATGTCGTCGGTGCGGAGGACGTCGAGTTGGCGCAGCACCGCGTAGGCGCGGGAGAGACCAGCAGTGGCCATGAGTAGTAGGTACAAGTCTAAAGGTATGAAGAGCAGAGAATTACCCTGGATCAGGGTACAGTTTTGTGACGAGGCAATGCACACGTCTCTACGGTCGTTGCGCTTGGGTGCAGTGCGCTGAGCTCAAGCCGCGAGAAGGGAAAGAGAGGGAAAGACAAGGTTACCAGACGTAGACAAGGCATTTTCCAGTCTCAAAGGAGTGGACGAATGTTGGCGGCGTTCGACAGGAATCCCACAAAGCCCTGTTTTTGATTTCTGCTCCGCTAAAGAGAGGCAAACCGCCGTTGGCCAGAGTCGCGGCGTCGAGGCCAGACGAGAGTCCGGAGGCGACAACAGGCGACCGCACAAACAAGCAAAAAAAAATTCACGGTTCTGAAAGTGGCGGCAGGCACACCACAACATTTACACTTGATCAAGAAGGTACAAACATAATAGCAGAAAAGCAGCGGCTGGAAAAAGCAGAACAATGAGAACAACAGCAAAAAATGAACGACAGTGCAGCAGAGGCGTCAATGAGGTGCTCTGTCGACCACCTCTTGAAATGCAAAACAAAACAAAATCGATTGCGTCTAAATTGGCTCCCAGCGAAGGCGAACGAAAGGGAAGCGAGACCACATTGCTGTGCGCGGATGCTTCCATGAGGCGTCCCCGGACTGTTCTACAACATATGAAAAAATAAAGAGGGAAAAGATACTCACACCCCTAATCTGCAACCGTCACGACTCGCTGGCTTGTGCGCTTCACCCACGAGCCGCGTGCGCAGGTAGCCGGCAAGGTGTGCAGGTTCACCGCGCACGCCTCCAGTAGACGATTGGAAAACTCTAGCGCGCTGCGCCGCACAATGATCATCTTCGGCTCGACGTGGCGCACGACGAGCTGGTCCAGCCGGCGCACGCGCGAGCAGGCGACGTAGATGAGATGCGGGCACTCAAAAAAGCACCTGCAGTCGAGAACGACGGTGCCTTGCAAGGTGAGGCCTTGCACCTTGTGCACCGTGAACGCGTAGCCGAGCTGCAGTGGTATGGTAAAGACCTCGTGGCCGTAGTAGTAGCTCTGCGCCGTGCCACCGACCAAGATGGACACCGGCGGCACCTGCACCACCTCCCCGCTGAGCAGGCGCACCACAGGCAGTTCCTCGAAGAGCTTGCTGTGCGTGCGGTGCGCGAAGGCGATACGGCGGCCGCGACTGGCGGAGCGAGGAAACAAATTCGGGTCCGGCGGCGCAAACGCCTCGACCGTGCCGACGCTCCCATTCGATACGGTGCGGGACAGGTTGCGGTTCACCATCACCCGGCACCCCAGCTTTAGCCGCAGCGGGGAGAGGGAGTGGGCGATGTCAGGGCTCGTCATGTCCGCCAGCGTCATCGACACACTCAGCGGCACCCACGACGCAGGCTCCACGGCGTGCATGCTCACCAGACGACCACCGAGACGACCTGCCACGGCGGCGGCGATGCGCTGCCACTCCGCGTCAGAGAAGGGTGCCACGCTGCGCGATCCTTTGCTTCCGCCTGGCGGCGCGGTGTGGCGTGCCGCGACGCCCATCGCTGTATTGGCTACCGGCGTCGCAACAGCAGCTGTCCCACTTTCAGCACCAGGTGCAGGGGAAGAGGCGCTGGCACTCGCCGACACCTCCTTCACATCACGGCAGCGTACCCGCACCGCAAAGCGCGTCGCCGTCGTCGTGCCGTCTGCGCGGACCGGCATCACCACCAACTCGTGGTCTGCGATCTGGAAGGCGGTGCCCTTGCCACTATTGCCGCGCCGTGCCTCTTCCTCAATCATTTCCAGCAGCTGCTCGCGCCGTGGCAGGGGCCGCTGCATGCCGTTCTCATCCCGGGCCACCTCTAGCAGCGCGGACGGGGTAAAAGCGCCACACAGCTGCAGCGGGCCGCGCTGGGGCGTGAAGGTCATCTCCTGCGACTCCAGCTCGCCCAGCTTCTCGTCGTTCAGCTTCTGCGCCTCGCGGCGGCGGGGGAAGATGTAGGTGATGTGGGTGGTGCTCGGCGGCACAGGGCGATCGAGTGCGGCAAATTGGGCGGTGTCGAACTCGCCGCGTCGCAGCTGCTCGAGCAGCCGGAGCAGCGGATCGCCAGCGCAGTGCCGCATCGGTGTGACGAGGCGCGTCGCGACGAGGTACTTGAATGCCGCGCTCTCGTAGGCCGGCATTGCGTCCTCGCGGGAGAGCTGCAAGAAGTCTCCACAGACGATCACCTGCAGACCACCGAAGGGGGTGTGCTGCATCCGCGCGAGACGTGCTTCCATGTCGAAGGCGTCGAACATGTTCGCGTCGAGCAGCGAGACCTCGTCCACAATGACGACGTCGACGGCGCGGAGGGCGTTGGCGTCCCACCGCTGCGGCATCGCGTCGACCGGCACGTTGAAGGCGTGGTGGAAGGTGCAGCCGCCAAGCTGGACGCCTGCCACGCCCGTCGTCGCCGTCACGGCAACCCGGAGGCCGAGGAGGGAGAGGTCGCGGAAGATGAACTTGAGCAGCACCGTCTTGCCCGTGCCGGCACTGCCACCGACGAAGATGTTGTAGCCGTTCCGGGCGAGCTGCAGGACTCGCTGCTGATCGAGCGTGAGCTCGACATCGACGATGGAGGGGTCGACCGGGGTGTCGAGCTTCGGCGGAATGTAGGCGGTGCACAACGCCCTGTACAGCCGATCCACCTCCTTGTTCATGAAGGTGAAGACGTCCTGCCGCTCTACGATGTCGGCCACCGTGGCCATCCAGCTGTCCGTGCTGGAGCGACGGAGGGGTCGCAGCAGCTTCGCGCGTGCCTGCGCCACCGCCTCGGCAGCTGTGGGGGGCTCCAAGGACAACGCGACGCTGCTCGGTGTGACAGCAGGTACACCCGCTGCCGCGTCTCTGCCAGCGTCGGCGGACCGTGCGGCTGCGATGCGAGGTGCACTGCGGCGGTCCCTCATTCTCTTGCCTTTCCCCTGCCCCTGCTCGTGTGCCGCCGCACGGGCCAGTCGCTCCTCTCGCCGCTGCTGCCGCTGCTGCTTTCGCTTCCGGCTCTCCCGTCGCCGCTGATCGTCGGCGATGATGTTCTGCAGCGCGGTGATGTACTCCGTCGGGCTCCACTCGATGTGCAGCGGGTTGGTGTGGCTGCGGTAGAAGCCGATCTTGTAAAGTAACTTTGCGAGCGGTGAGTCCCCTCGAATGAGGCGGCCGTTGAAGGGGTTGACGAAGCTGTGGTAGAAGAGCTGCGTGTAGCGCTCCACCGTCGGCGTTGACGGGGGCGAGAAGACCGACACGTCGCCCTGCACCTCGTCGTCGTCGCCGTCATCAATAGGATCGGTGTGGGAAGGAGAGAGGAGGGAGACGCGATGGACGTTCGTGCGACGAGGCGGCAGCAGCTCCAACGGGATCGGCGAGCGAGGGAGGAGAAGTTCCACCGCAGGTGCAGACGAGCTCTCTGTTGCCGCAGCCGCCCGTGTTTCCCCAGACAGCAGCGAGTAGATGTCGAGTATGCCCGTATCGCTCGTTGTTGTTTTTGTTGTTGACGCAGTAGGGGTGGCTTTGGTTTCAGGCAGTGCTGCTGCCGCTGGTGTGACCGCCGTTGCAGCGGAGCCGGTTGCATCGTTCTGCGAGGTGACAGCTGGCAACTGCGTGGGTGCGATAGTGGCTGCGATGTGGGGCACCTGCAAGGAGAACGTGGTGGTGAACTGCTGCTCGTCCTCCCTGTCCGCCACGCGGGAGAGACGAGAACTCGCGGAGGTGCTGAAGGACCGACTTCTGCCGGCGTCAACACCGCAACTCATGTGGAAGCCGACGTGTGCACCGGTAAGGCAGTTCATACAAGCAGTCCCGTTTCCGCGAAGCCAACGAAGTGCTCTTCCGCCGCGCGGCGCGGCTGGTGCGGCACCGTAGAGTTCGCGGCACAGGTGCTGTCGCGACAACATCGTGTATCACCACTGTTGTGGATATCTGAAGACACGCACACACACAGAAAAGCACTGCTCTGAGAGAAGAAAAGAAATAGGAGAAGGAGTTGTAGGCAGCTTCGCTACGAGATTGGGTGGCAGCGTGAGTAGCCAGTTACCCTAACCTCGGCGTAATAAGCTGCTTTTATCTGTGTTTTTTTTTTTTAGACGTCTTACTGCGTAGGGTCCAAATTCCAGGTTTTGCAAAAATGTCACCACTCAGTCAAGAAGACACAAGTAAGAAATAATTTAGGTTGAAAGAGCAGGGAAGTTGGGAAGAGGAAATCAGCACAGCATTCAGCTCAGTCAGTCCTCGCAATAGCGCCGATAGCACTTGAGAAAGGCACAAAAACATGGCGCAGTGCGCAATGCTCTTCATAACGTTTCAGCAATCGTTTTAAAGCGTTCGTACAGCAGCACAGCGTTGCTAGTCCGAGTACTTTTCAGGGGTAAGTTAGTTGAACCATTACTTTAGCGGAGAGCGAAATCTAAAAAGAAAAAAACCATCGTGAACACAACAGGATGCGGTGGTTTGCATTATTTTCTTCCTAAGCGCCTGAGAGGGTGTGTCGACGTCTCTCTCTCTCTTCGACAAACTCGCTCAATAAAGCACGCTGGCGGGCATCTCATGCCGAGGAGCTTCCCGAGGCGTAGGCGACCGCGTCCTGCAGCGACTGAGAGGCAAACACGTGGCGCTCGCCGTAGCGCTGACGCAGCTGGCGCAGTGCCTCCGTCTTGATCGTCATATGCGGCACCGCAGCCCGCCGCACCAAAGGGCGGAGCTGTGCAACCACCACGCACTCCGTCCCGTACACCGAGAGGTTTGGAAAGGCGACGGCGACGTGCTCCATCGCACGCTCCTCGGCGTCATCGGTTTGGATCTCCTCCACTGCTGGTGTCATCGCAGAGGGCGGAGCGAGCGCTTCTGTTAACAGCTCGCGCAGGAGGTCCGAGACGGCAAGAGAAAGTTCGCGCACCTCGCGAAGCACCACATACCACGGCTCTGCTGTTGTGGTGCCGTCCGGCGTGGCCGCCGTTCCGGGACGGTAGCGAGTGAAGATCGGCATGTCCGGCAAGTCGGCGAAGTCGATGCAAAATGCGATCTGCCGCCCCGGGTTGCCAACGGTGTGGGAGGCGAAGCCGCGCAGCCAATTGACGTCCTTCGCGCTGAAGTCGTTCGTGGCGGCCACCTCCATCATGTCCTCCACGGTGAGCCCGTCCTCCTCCGCGTCTTCCTCCTCCTCTTCTGCCGCGCCACTCCCATCGGCTGCACCATCGCCGCTGCTCGAATGGTGCGCATCGCCCCCCTCGTCGTCCTCGCGGTCGATCTCCTCCACCTCGGCGGGGCTCTCGCCGCGCACACCCTTCCGCCGCAGCTCCTCCGCCTCTCCCTCGGCGCCGTCGCGGCCGCGCTTCATCGCTCCGGCTTCCTCCCTCGCCGCCGCCCGCGTCTCCTGCACCCGCACCTCCTCAAGGCTCCAGATCGTCTGCCGGGTGCAGTGAAGGCAGTAGTGGCTGCACTTCCAGCCCTGCGGCGGGCCGTCGAGGCGCACGCGAGTGCCACAGGCGCGGCACACCTCGTCGAACACAACGGCTGTGCTGGTGGCCGCAGGAGCTGCTGCAGCTGCTGCTTTTGGAGCTGCCTTCGTGGCCTTCGACTGCGCGGACGAGGCTGCGAGAGAAGCGGGGGACGGTGCCGCCGCTGCGGTAGCCTTCATCGCGCGCGCTGCCGTGCTGGGTGCTGGTGCAGGAATAGCCGCCGATGCCGACGTAGGACTCGCGGAAGGACCCGCGGTGATGGCAAGGGCACTCGTGTCGGTCCGACTTAGAATCTCCTCCACGTTGGCCGGTGCAGCGTAGCCCTCCTCCCCCTCCGCCTTCTCCTGCTCCCCTGTCTCAGCCATGAGCAGCTCTTGCTGGGTGTAGCCCATCTCTGTAGCGTGGCGGTACTCATCGGTGGCACGGCGGAAGCGCTCGATCTTCTGCAGCGCGTCCTCGTCGCCGTAGCTGCCGATGTCACCGACCGCCACCTGTGCCGGGTTGGCGGAGCGGACGTAGCGGATCTGATACTTGCTCTCCTTCCACGAAACCTTCTCAATCACCTCCTCCAGGTTCACCTGCTGCGCCGCCTCGGGGTGCTGGAAGAAGAGGATGTCCTTCTTGAGGTGCATGACACGGTCACTGCGTGTGCCGGCCGACTCGTGCGACAGGTTGCACTTCTCCGCCAGGGCGTGCACCACAACACGGTCCAGCGCGGAGAGGTTCGGCAGCTCCAGCTCGTACTTGGACTTGTCCTCGATGAATGCGGTAAGAAGGCGGTAGTAATGCTGCACAAACTGCATGCGGTTGTCCTTGGCGGTGAGCGCGGTGGCGGCGGCATCGGCATCGGCGCCGTCTGCACCGCTCGTGGTGTCCTTGGTGAAGTGTAGTGCCTCGACGCCATCCGCAGGGGCACTTTCTGCCGGCTTCTTGTGTGTGTGAGCTGAGGTGGAGGACGCGATGGTGGCCACCTTCTTTGGTGCCGGCCGTCCCGTCGTGTTGGCAGCGCGGCTGCGGATCGACTGCCGCGCGCTCTCCAGCATGGCGCGCATGTTTGCCCGGGCGTCCATGGCTATAAAACAAAGGGGTGAATACAGAAGAAAAACCACAATGGTCTTAGTGGGTAACGGGAAATGTTATGCTGCCGCTGTACTTCTGTGGTAAGGAGTTATCAGCGTATGCGTGTGTGTAGGCGCGTGGGGTGTGTGTCTAAAGGGAGAGAAAGAAAATAAATAGAAAACACAGGAGAGTTGCTGTATAGCGCAACAAAGTGGAGTGCTGATGCCGCCGCTGTTTTACCTGTTTTAGGATTGATAGAAAGAGAGAGAGAGAGCGTGAGTGTTGTTAAAAGACCATCAAAAGACGGAGGAATACAGTGAGGGAGAACAAGAGAGCGTTGATGTAGGCAGCTGCTCAAAAGTAAATCATTTTTTTTCTCCTGAATACATTGGAAATGTGTTGTCATTAAAGTATTTGAGAACTTTTTTTGTGTGTGTGACGCTCACAAAGAAAAGCTAGAGACGGCGCAGCGGCGACTTATCACGGACAGAGGAGGCACGCTTGAGCGAGACAACACGAGAGTCAGCACAGGACAAAACTTTTTTTTTGCTGGAAGCGCTTCAACTACTGTTCTCTAACGTTCTTGTTTATCATAGGTAGCGTGCATTGCTCTACTAGTGGTGGCGGCGACATGTGTTCGTACTAAGTTTTTATCTTTTTAAACTTGATCGCAGAAAATAGTAGAAAAGTAAAAACAGTGAAACCAGGAAGGAGGAGAGGGAAAAAAAAAAGCTTGTCGATACTGTGGTGGAAGCAGTAAGGGCTCACCAACATACGCGTTTGCACCGGCTAAGCAGCATTCATCTTCTAGAGAAACTACAGAGCCGTGCTGTATGGCGCCATTGCTGATGATACTTGCTCGCACGGGAAGAAAAAGGGGATTCGTACCGATTCCCAGGAGTAACCGCAAACAGGAAGCAAAAAGAAGAAGAAGAGGAGAAGCAGGAAGCTACTCGACAGCGAAGTAAAGAAAAAGACCCGCAACTCGTGTGCTGTTTACCAACAGCCAGCAAATCCAAGACAGCAGCAGCAGCAGCTAGCCCACACCTCCGCGCACGTTGGTGTTGCAGTGGGGACGTATATGGATGCGGCCGGGCCAGCGCGGCAACACACCTATCCACCAACAAGAGGAGAAGCACGTCGAGTGGAAAAAACGGAAAAGTAATTAGTGCGCTCGATCGTAAAGGCAGGCAGAAGGAAGAAAAGAGAGTAAAGTAATGTATAGTCAGTAGAAGAAGAAAAAAAGAGGTGTGAAGGTATTGGGGGGAACGAGAGAAAGGGAGAAAGAGAGGGTGGGAGAGTACACTTGTGGTAGCTCAAAGTGACCATCATCAGCGATGACATCTTTTGTAAATGAAAAAGGAAGAGAAAAAAAAACGCTTGCATACGTACGTGGGGCTTAAAGAGTGGTTGTCTGCGTGGTTCCGTATATTACAGACTTCTACGCAGATTGCACTGATGGTTCGCCGCATGAGTGTAGGACACGGAAAAGAAAAAAAAGGCAGAGAGAAGAGTGGAACAGGAGATACAACGAAAAATCAAAAATAAGGGGAGGGGCCAAAATGCACACATTTAATGGAGTACACCAAAGACAACCGGATAAGGAGCCTCACCACTGCCGTGTCGTGCTGTGGAACAGGAAGGAAAGAACAGAACCCTCTTCTTTTTTTCCGACAAGACGTTGGTTGGGAGAGGTACGCAAGAAACCTTGTCAACGAGCAGAGAAAGAGGGACGTGACTCGAACGCAACAAGAGATGGCTCGGAGAAGAAGAAGAAGGAGAAAAGGTGACGGGAAACCAGCGAGAGAGTGAAGAAAAGCGATGAAGTACTGCCTTGTGGACAACGACACACAGACATGCATCAAGCAAGCATCTCAATCTACACGGTTTACCTCTCGCCACATCCGCCCTCGTTGAACTTCGCCTCGAACACTACGAACAGCTCTTATTTAATGTCCCAGTTCTCCTGCTTGTACGTGCAGAGGTTGGCCGGCTCCAGCATGATCTTGTGGTGCGCGTCGGCGCGAGGCAGCACGCGAGTGAAGACGAACTCGCAGGTGTCCAGCTTCGCCTGGTAGAAGCCATCCGGGTCCTGGCCGGCGGAGACCTTCTTTTGAGCCACCTCCGCCATGCGCAGCCAGTAGTAGCCGAGCGTCATGTAGCCCGAGTACATCAAGAAGTCCTCCGACGAGGCGCCGGCGGCGTTGTGGTTCTTCTGCGCCATCAGACCGATCTTTGTCATCGCAATGCGCCACTGCTTCTGCATCACCCACAGCTGGCGGCTGTAGGAGCCGAGCGGGCCGGTGGAGAAGAAGTGGGTCCGCGCCAGCTTGTTGATGCGCTGGCCGAACTTCTGGGCCTGGTTGCCGCCCTTGGAGCTGAGCACCTTGCGGCCGATGAAGTCCATCGCCTGCACACCCGTCGTGCCCTCGTAAATCGTGCCGATGCGGGAGTCACGCAGGATCTGCTCCATGCCGTTGCCGTTGATGTAACCGTGCCCGCCCCACACCTGCAGGGAGCGGCTCGCCGCCTCGACGCCCCACTCCGTGAGGCAGGCCTTGGCAATGGGGGTGTAGAAGCCGACCTCGTTATCTAGCGCAGTGGCCGCCTCGGGCGTTGGGGCGGCGGCGTGGAGGTCCAGCATGCGGGCCACGTCGAGCAGCAGCGCACGGCCGCCCTCGGCGACCGCCTTGGCGAAGAGGATGTTCTGCCGCACGTTGGCGTGGCAAATAATCGGGTCGGCCACCTTCTCCGGCTCCGCGGCGCCGCTCAACGCCCGCATCGAGCGCCGCTCCCGGGCGTAGCTGAGGCCGTTCTGGAAGGCGAGCTCGGCGTGGCAGACGCCCTCCATCGCACAGCCCATGCGGGCCCCGTTCATGAAGGTGAACATCTCTTTCATCCCCTCGCTCTCCTTGCCGATCAGGTAGCCGATGGACTTGTCGAAGCTGAGCTGGCACGTTGCGCTGCCCTTGATGCCCATCTTCTTCTCCAGCCCGATGCACTCAACGTTCTTCTTCTCCTCCAAGGTGCCGTCCGGCTTGACGACGTGGCGGGGGACAAGGAAGAGCGAGAGGCCCTTCGTGGACGGCTTCGAGTTCGGCAGGCGGGCCAGCACGACGTGCACGATGTTGTCGGCCATGTCGTGGTCGCCCGCCGAGATGAAGATCTTCGTGCCGGTGATGTGGAAAGTTTTGCCGTCCGGCTGAGGCTCGGCTTTGGTCTTCACCTGGCCCAGGTCGGTACCGCACTGCGGCTCCGTCAGGCACATCGTCCCGCACCACTCACCCGACACCATCTTGGGCAGGTAGGCGTCCTTCAGCTCGTCGCTCGCCCAGGCCAATAGTGTACGGCAGGCGCCTTGACCGAGGTCGGGGTACATGCAGAAGCTCCAGTTTGCCGTCGCCATAATCTCGCGTGTCGTGGAGGCGGCGGAGATCGGCAGGTTCTGCCCGCCGTACTTCTCCGGCGCGTTGATGCCCATCCACCCACCCTCCGTGTACGCCTTGAAGGCCTCCTTAAAGCCCTTCGGCGTCGTCACGATGCCGTTGGCCAGCTTGCAGCCCTCCGAGTCACCGGACTCGTAGATGGGGAAGAGGGTCTGCGTGGCCAGCTTCGAGCTCTCCTCCAGCAGGGCATCCATCAGCTCCTTCGTCACGACCGTCTCCGATTCCGCCTTGCCGTTTTTCGCCATCGCGTCGTAGTGGCTGTACATGTCGAACACCTCCTCGTAGAGAAACTGCATATCGCGGGTGCGGGGGGTGTAGGAGAGCGACCGGGCGGCGATGGCGAGCTTCGCGCCGGCACCGACGCACGGCACCGCGGTGGACGAGACACGGCGAAACATGATTCCTAAGCAAAAAAGAAGTGACTAGCTACGAGTATTATTAAGGCAATATGCGCACGTGTGTCGATGTATACCGAGGAGCGGAGAGAAAGTGAAAGAAGTAAAGGAAACAAAAAAAAACAAGATGAGGCTGAAGCAAAGAGAAAAAGTACACGTTTTTTTTTATATTTGTTCTATTATATAAACTAATTTCTTTGTTTCTGTGAACCTAGGGTCGATACAGAGAACAAAGGGAAACGAAGCAAGTCAGCAGCAACCTTGTTGAACGGTGCGTTCAAGTCAGGAAAGAAAAAAAGGGAAAAAAAGAAAAAAGTAGAGTACGTGCGTCTTGGTGTGATACGTTTTTTTTTTCCGGATTGATAGCCGATCACGTTCAAAAGCGAATTCTAGAAAACAGAAGATCAAAAATTTGTTTTTTTTAGACTGAAGAGAAAGAGAGTGAGAGAGGATAAATGATAAAGAGTAAGTTTTTTAAGAGAGTGAGAGTACGTACAGTAAGGTAGTAGGACTGGACGTTGTGAGCGGCAGTGAAGGCAAAATGGTTCGTGGAAGTGCCGTTAAGAGAGTGAGACACATTTAAACGGCACGTTTGAGGCACGCGTCATTTACCGCGGAGGTAGCAGTTTTGTTTAGAGCACAAGGGAGAGCGGCGGAAGGGAATTGAGTGGAAGGAACGAGCAGAAACCCGAACATGTGTCTTCTTTCGGTGTTTCCTGCAGCTACGACATACAACGTGCGCAGCATAACGGTAACGCGAGATGCAGCACCACCGACAGCGCAGCGTCCCGCGCAGAAAAAAACAAAAAACGCATCTTACATCAGCCTTCAGCTCGCCATCGTCGTAGAGTGTATGTGTACGCATCTTTACAGAAATGAAGCGGAAGACGGCCTACCTGCCGGGCAGGCGCAAATCCGCAGTTCACGCGCTGTGAGCTTTCAAGCGTCTTTTATATGCGAAAACATGCGCATCATGCGTATTTCAAACAAAAAAGAAGGCCTCTCTCTCCCTGCAACAATTCAGAGTGCATACGCGTCCATCTTTACCACATTTTTTCCTTTTGGAAAATACTTCTATCTTTTTCTTTTTTTAGTTAACTTCTCAAAACAGTTGGTATATTGGCATGTGGGCACCGAGGACAAAGAGAAAGGGAAAACTACGAAAAAATGGGATACCGTTGGAAGACAAAAAAGAATAATAGGCCGGAGAGCCTCCGCGGCGGGCCAACGCATGCACAGCCAGCGCGGACGACACGTGAGAAGAAACAGTGAACCCAAATCACAACAACGACAGCAACAACAACACCAGTAAGAAGCACGCAATGCGTCTCAGCCCTAAAACGCCAAGATGAGAGCTGCAAAGGGTGGGGAGAAAAGGCGAGCTGTTGAAGCAGCGAAACCAACAAGGTAGAATTCTGCAAGAAGGCGCGCGTGGCGGCCCACAAACGCACCGACGAGCAGACGAAAAAGCACCGTGCTACATGGAGAAGAACACTGACGGGAGGACGCGCAAGGGATGAGGAAGAGAAAACGTGTGAGAAAGCGCCATCGATGTCCTTTTTTTTTTTGTTTTTGCTCTTATGGCAAGCGACAATCCCTCTCAGTTTTGCTCCTCCACACTCCTCGTTCATCGCCGCACTGTTTTCCGCCGTCTCCCTTCCCTTTTTCTTTTACCTCTACTCCACTCATCTTCCCTCCCACAACCCTATCCTCACGTCTACAAGAGGAGGAAGCTCACCCCTTTTTTTTTAAATTTGATCGGTTCACTTCCCACGTCGGACTCTCTGCCTCTCTGTTCCAAACACACTCGCCTAACGCTGCAATCGAACTCCTGCCAAACGCAGAGAATAACAACAATTCATCACCATACACAATCAGCAAAAGATATGAAGCACCGCAAAAAAAAAAATCACCAAGAAAAAAAAAAGGAAAAGCAAAAAGCATATTCCGCTCCAAATCCTGCCAAACACATTTTTTATCAGTGGAGCAACATACACTCCCTCATGTCATCCGCACCTTTACGTTAGCGACGAGGAAAAGAAAACACTTGTTTCTTTTCCCCTGTTTTGTTACCCTCATTTTTTTCCTTTTTAAATGGTTTTTGCTTGTTAGTTAAAGACAACGCCCGCTCATTTTGTGCTCGGTTTCGGCTGTTCTCCTCTTACGCACATACGCATACAAGCACACACACACACGATGTAAACGTACAGTGAGTCAGATGAAGGCGGGGTTGAAATATTACTTTTTGTTTGTTTCACTTGCTTTCCTTTGCCTTTTGACTGACAAGGAAGACAAAAAAAAGTTTGGAACGCCGCTACTAGAAGGTGTGATCCGGGGCGATCTTTGCCTTCATGCGCGCGGCCAGGCTATTCGTGGAGGCCTGCTTCTGATGGTGGGAGAAGTACTCCATCTTCTGCAGCGTCTTGGCACCCATGATCTTGCTCAGCGTGTCGCGCACGCTGTTGCAGAAGGTCTTGAGCTTGCCCACCTCCGAGTGCGCCGTCCAGAGCTGCAACGTCACCGGCTTGTTGGGCCGCATCTTCAGCATCATGCCGTTGAGCGTCGTGCTGCAGTCCTGGAAGCTCTCGCCTGCTGCGCCGACGAGCATGGCCATGAAGACGTCGTCCAGCACCTGCTTGTCACTAAGGCCGGAGCGGTCGCGGTCGAAGACAACGATGGTGACTGTGCCGCCCTTCTTGTTGCGCGGATGCTCCCACTCGGGGCGGATGTCCTTGCGGAACCACGAGTAGGTGAAGAGGCTCGGCAGCGCCGACGGCGCCGGCAGGTAGCGCCAGAGCCGCCAGAAGTGCTCCACGTCGGCGACGTTCGCCACGAAGATGGGCTCGAACGTCATGGCCTGCGTGGGGGAGCTAAGGGTTTGCGGGCCGTTGTTGCCCTGGTGCTCGTCGGCGTAGAGGTCCCACGAGGCGTGCAGCGGGATGGCCGTCGAGGTCGCCTTGGCGGCGGTGTTGTGGCAGCCAAACAGCTTGGGCAGCTTGCTCTCCGACCAGTTGTTCGGCTGCGCCTCTGGCAGCCAGTCGAGCTGCGAGTCCTCCTCCCCCGCAACCTCCTCGGCCGACTTCTCGCGCGCGTCAGCCGCGGCGGGCGGGGCACTGGTGTGCTGCGGCAGCTCCATCGGCGGCACCTCTGCCTTCGACTCGTCCACGGCGACCTTCGGATCTGCAGCGGCACTCACCGGCGTTGGGGCGTCGTTCTTCGGGGCACCCGGCACGAAGGGCTGGGCAGCGGCGCTGAGCTTGGTGCTGAGCTGCGGCGACGGTGGGTGAGGGGCAGTAGCGGTGGCGGTGCCCTTGGCTTTCGACGATGTCTTGTCTCCTTTCTGGGGTACGAAGGCGGCTGCGGACGGGTTCATGCTGGGGGAAGATAGGTAATAGCCACACAAGTGCGCGTCTGGGGGATCGCAGGCCGCGCGTCGCTAATTCTGAGTAGGCGGGAGCTAATTGCGAGTAAAAGAGGAGCAATATATCTCAAAAAAAATCTTGAATTCTATTTCTTTGGTGCACGGCAGCAACCTACGTTGAGAACGCTGAGTGATCTGCCCCGCGACGGAAAGCGGTGCGAAGGTCGCTTTTTCCGTTTCTTTCGCAAAAGGAAAGAAGAACGGTAAACAGAAAAGAAAAGGGCACCGTAAACGGTTGTGAAAGCAAACTGCAGCAGGTGGGTGTGGCAACTGAGTAAGAAGAGACTCGGACTTGAGCGTGAACAAATCGCAAGCTTCTTCGGGTCAGAATTAGAGAAAAAGAGAACAAATACGTGACTTTTTTTCTCGCCTGAGAGAAAAGAAATAAAAAATAGTGAATCAACAAACGCACACGACGCTTTCTATTTAGGCTGCACGGCGAGAAGCAGAGGAAGAGAGAGAAAGAGATGGAAATACAATGAGCAATTCCGCGTAACGGAAAAAGAGAAAAAGTGGAAGGGAGAAAGACACAAGCAAAAGTGAGAAGAACGTCGCATCGCATCAACTACTTAAGGTGCACCCTCGGAAGCTTTTGTGCAACCTGCAATTAGCAAAGAGAAGTGCCAGTGCGGCAGTAGCACCATTTCACACACACAACAAATAGGAAAAGAGGCGAAAAGTTGAGCACCTTACACTTTGCTGTGGTTTTGCAAGTCGTAAAGGCGGCAAAAACACAAACAAACATAATAACATCTTCCTCATTTTCCACGTTTTCAGTTTTTTTTTCGATGTTTTAGTTACACGGCAATTACTTAGCTAGACGGAGACAAAGAGAGCTGAAATGCCCCCGTTTCGTTGCGGTTATAAGCGTCTCAGACCAGACGCACACATTAAAAAAAAAAAAAACATGGAAAAGAAAAAAGAAATCAAACAACCGACCGAGATTTCTTACAACGACAATGCAGCTGAAAAGAAGGACATAATTTGTCTCACATGTCCATCAGAACACCGTCAATCACAATTGGCGAATCGCGTGGGCGGTAGACGATACGGTAGATGCGTTGGAAGCGGCGCAGATCGCGATCGATACGCTGCCCAAACTCCTTGGGGGAGATGTTTCCATCTGTCAGCTCCTTCAGCAGCGGCTTGGCGGCAGCGGTGAAGCGGCCCACCTCGATGCTCAGCTGGGAGTCGACGTCGTCGGCCTCGCAGCAGCGCACCAGCTGCTCCACAACAGCCACGACAATCGCCTCGTCTAGCTCCTCCTCCTCTTCATCGTCCTCGTCTTCGCCTTCGTCGTCGAAAAAGTCGGCCCAGTCCTCCTCAGCCGCTGCTGCTGCCTCGCCAGCCAATTCCTCATCTCCTGGCTCATCTGCCCCTGCCTCTGACAGGGCCACCGCAGTGTCCTCTTCCCTGCCCTCTCCTTCCAATGCAGCCGCAGCCCCGTCCTCCTCTCCCGCTACTACCTCGTCTTCATCGTCGTCGTTGCCTTCGAGGAGATCGCGCTCGTCGAGCGTCAGTTGGTAGCCACCGCGAGTCTGCAGAGCACGCACCGTCTGCCCATCCTCCTCGTAGACAGGCTGCACGTCAAAGTCCTCCACCTCCTCTGCTTCGGCCTCGACACTGTCCATTCCGTCTTCATTGTTGTTGTCAGGGGCAAAGACATGCGGCTCACCTGCAGACGACGAAGAGGCTGGCGGTGTCGTGGCAGCTGCCGCGGTCGATGGTGGCGCAGCACTGCTCGGCGCATCGCCCTCCGTGTCACGGAAGCGCTTACGGCGCGACGCCAAAACAAAAGTGGCAGCAGGAAGGCCGCGGCGCAGCAGGGCCGGCATTGCATTCTGTGCGTCCTCCTGGCTGCCGTCGCCGTCGACGGGCTTCTGCGCCGCGAGAGCACCCTCCCACAGCGCCGGAGCCGCCACCTCTTTCACCCGCACCGAGCGACTTCCGCCGCTTTGAGACGCCCCGTAGTGGAGGAGGGCTTCCGTGAGCCCAGGCGCCGTCACGGCAGCCCCGAGGCCGCTCAGCACGTCCTCCTGAAAACAGAACTGCCCATCATCGCTCTCCTCTTCGCCGCTATCCGGGGCGTCCATGGCGTGTGCGTCGGCCCGCATCTCTGCTAGTGCGTCCTCAGAGACGGCGATGGCATCCGCCTCACAGACGAGCGCGGCCACCCCACGTGTCGACACCTCCGCTGGAGCCTCTACGCCAGTCTCCGCCTCGTCCTCGTCACTGTACACGAAGACCATCTTGGTGCGACGTGTCGTGACGGTGGGAGACGGTGATGCAACGGCGCGGGAGGTGCCGTCCAGCTGCGCCTGGCCCACGCCGTCCATCAGCTTTTGCACTGCATCCATTATGCTCCAGGAAGCTACAACACGCTTCGCAAAAATAAGAGATGAGTCGGCTTGGAATTCAACCGAGTTGGGTTGCTGGCGCTAGCTTTACGCAAATGAGAAATATAGTGCACGCAAAACAGCTGAAGCTTCAAGGTTTGCTGCTTTAACGAGTATAGCTTGTTGTTGTGAGGAGAGAGAGAGAGAGAGAAGTAGAATGAAGGCGGGGGGAAGTCGCATGGAAACGAGACGATACTCAAGAGAACGAAGTGGCACCTTTCTGAGCTTTAGCATCTAAGCACTACTTTTCAGTAATGATGCCTGCAATTATTATCAAAGCGCAATACACGGTCGCCAGGTTCGTTCACAGGCAACAAGTCACGCACTAAACACGTTGCGATTGTTTACATGGACCCCTAGACAACATGCTTACACGAAAAAAAAAGGCTTCGCTTCAGTTTTTTTTTCTTTCTTTCTTTGTGTGCTTTCATAACATACGATATCAAAATCGTTTTTTTCTTTACTAGCTTTTTTTTTCTATACCGCTTACAAGATATTTTAAAATAGAGGAACAAAGTAGGAAATCACTGAGAAGAGGATTAACAAAATGAAGCTACGCGACACACAACTGAATTTATATACGGTTGAGGGGAAAGGAGAAAAATAAAAAGAAAGATAGTCGACTAAAGCCACAAAAAGGGGAACGCCCCTAAAGGTAGCCAAGAATCGAGAATAATAATAATAGTGCGGTTCCACTGGTGAGCTGAAGACAATGCTAAAGAGCGCAAAGCTTCTTTTAGTATTTTACTGTTGTATAGCGTTCTTACAGTACCAAAAGAGGAGGCTAAAGAGAGAAAGAGAAACATCGAAAAAAGGAAACAAAAGCGTTGCAGCCTGTGATGTCGTCACCTCTGCTGAACAAAAGAGAAAGAGGAGCGGCCAAAAACAGCGGGGTAATCAATAACAGAACAGGTGCCCAGCTCTCCTCCACATTGTGAAAAAAAAGAAGAATAAAAGAAAGATGCAAGATAGAATCCAAATTTGCTGGATGCCATGTTCTTTTCTTTTTTTCTAGCTTTCTTTCCTCGCATGAGTGGAGAGCGCGGGAAAGGTGATCTCAGCGGCATAGAAGGGGAATCACAAACACAAAAAAATGCGATGAAAAGTGAAGGGGGTCTTTGCGGAAGGACCGCTAAATTTACTAGCAGGTATATCCGTCCCCCCGTCTTTTTCCATCCTTTACTGTTCTGCTGCCCTCACATCCGCCAAGTCACCCGTCTCGGCAAGTGCCATTGCGTGCCTTTTCTTCGTCCCGCCTTTCTAAGCGGTCTCCACGCCTCGACGACGTCCTCTCCCCGGACGCGCGGTCCGCAGCGCGCCACGCCTGCTGCGGCTTCGTGCGAGAGCGCCCTCCTCCTGGTTGCCGCCTCTGTCGGCTGCAGGACCCACGAGAAGAAAGGGAAAAATCAAGAACAAAAATGACAGAATTTTGAGATTGCTTTTCAGAACAACGTTAGTACGACGTTTTATCCGTCCTCTACGTTCTTTTTACTGCCTCTGCTCTAAGGCTGAACATTGCCCGCGGTGTCGCGGAAGTCGCCATACTTGGGCTCTGCCGGGTCGTCGCCGTTCTTCGACATGCGGTACTGCTTCCACCGGCGGTGCTCCAGGTAGCCGTTGATGATGGTGCCCATCTCAATCAGCACCAGCCCCACCAACAGGCAGGCGAAAACGAGCACAATCGTGGCCGACGCGATGACGCCACCGGAGAGAATCGTGCCAGTCTTCGCTTCCGTGCTTGGCACCGCGGAGTCGGTAGAGGCAATTTCAGCAGAGGCAGCGGCGGGGGATGCATCGTCACCCGCGGCGAGCTCTTCCATCGTTGGTGCCGCAGCATTCGCAGCCACGGCGGCGGCGGCACGAAGCTCCTTTGCGTCTTCGTGCACACCGCGCTCCATTTGCGGAGCGTGACCGTCCTGTTGCTGCTGCTGCGCTCCGCGCACGTCCTTGGTGAGAAAGGTCCCGTCATTTGCGACGGAGAGCTTGCCCATGTTGAGCGTGCGTGGCGCGGCAACGTGAGAGAGTGCGCCAGCCGCGTGGGCAGGGGTGTACGTGGCGGCCAGGCTGCAGCAGACCACCAGCACCACGAGGAAGGCAACAGAGCTCGAGTAGCGCCGCATCGCCCTTGCTTTGTTTGTTTGTCTTTGGGGGAGGTGAGATAGCGTGTTCTTTGTGTGCTTCTCGTTACCTTTAAGAAATATCCTTAGAAGGTAAAAGAGCGACGGAAGACGATGAGTGCGGGCACACACACACAAAGAAATAGAGGCGGTACTAAGCGAGAGGTGGCGGAGAGTGGGGAAGGATGAGAGCTGGATGTCAAACCTGGTTGTGAAAGAAATCTTGCGTGGTGTAGAAAACGATGCAGGAAAGCTAGTGCGCAGCACACTCAACATGACAGGGAAGAGGAAGAAGTCGGGTAGTCAACAAAGAAAGAGAGAGAGGAGGAGGTGATGAGAGAAAATTGGGACAACAGGACGAAGGCCACACACCACCGTCGCGCAGTACACCACCATGTATATGCAAAATGTGTTGAGCTGCGTTTTGGGGTCACACTAATGGGCACCGGGATAACGTGTGCCAACTGCTTTCTCAAGAATGCACTGCACCAACAACGCTCGCCTCTGCCCTGACAGAACTCGCTTTTTTCTCTCTTTCTTAGGCAACGTCGATGTGAACAAGCGTTGTAGAGTACCTTCACAAAACCAAACTAGAGCGACATAAGAAAAAAAAAACGTTATCGCTTTTTTTTTCGCGGTGTGTGAACTAGCGTTCCGTATGCGTGTCCCTCTTCTCTCTTTCCTCACTCACTCAAAAGTGATGGTTGGCTCTGCAGCACGCGGCGATGCACCACCGGCGCCGCTGTTGGTCGCCGCACCTTCAAGGGACTGCTGAATGCGCTCCGCTAACTCGTAGTAGGGCTTTGCCGCCTCCATCGTCGCATCACCGCGCAGCGCGGGCGGGACGCCGTCGTCGGTGTCCTGCATGATGCGGCTCACAAAGGGGATCTCGCCAAGAAAAGGCACTCCCAACTCCTCCGCCGCCCGCGCGACGCCGCCGTGGCCGAAGAGGTAGTGGCGCTTGCTGCACTCATCGCACTGGAAGTAGCTCATGTTCTCCACAAGGCCCAGCACCGGCGTGTTGACGGCGGCGAACATGTCGATGCCGCGGCGGACGTCGATGAGGGCCACCTTCTGCGGCGTCGAGACAATCACAGCCCCAGAGAGAGTTACCTCTTGCGTGATGGTGAGGTGCACGTCGTTCGTGCCAGGCGGCATGTCGATCAGCAGGTAATCCAGCTCGTCCCAGTCGGTCTGGAAGAGGAGAGCGCGGATGTACTTGTTCACCATTGGGCCCCGCACCGCGATGGCCTCGTCAAAGGGGACGAGGAGCCCCATGCTCATCACCTTGACACCGAAGTTCATGGGCGGGCCAAAGCGGTCGCTGCCGGCGATGCGGTACGTCTCGACTTGCGACATTTCGACGCCCATCATGGTGGGGATGGAGGGGCCGGTGATGTCGGCGTCCACAAGCCCGACGCGGTGGCCCATGTTCTTCAGCGCCAGGGCAACGTTCACGGAGGTGGTGGACTTGCCCACGCCACCCTTGGCGCTGCAGAGGGTGATGACCCGCTTCACGCCGGGCACAGACACTCTCGAGAACTGCATTGAGGCGAAGACTGCAGTAGCGGTAAGAGGTAGATTGCAATTGTGAGAAGAGAAATATTATGCAGTGGCACAACACTTCTTGTTTACCGCGATCGACAATGTCGGTCTGTGCTGCCTGAGCGTCTGTGTGCACAAGCGGTGCTTCAACGGCTCACACTACACGCTACACGCCCAACAGGGGGAAGAAAAAAAGAAAACAACAAGATTAAAGAGAAGAGGGGAGAAAAAAAACAGAGATGGAAATTCGTGAGAAGCGCTTCAGCATCAGCAGGCATGAAAAGGGATTCGATGGGACTGGTCAACCAGGCGGAAGGCACAGACAACTGCCTTGCAACACACACACATATGCATACAAAAGAGAAAGAAAACATGTGCAGCGTGAATTGAAGTAAAGCAGTCAGGGTAAAGGCACAACGGTCGATCCAGCTCGATCACGTCTGTCTTCACTTCGCTCATACCCCTCTTCATTCCCCGCGTTGCACTGGTGCAAAGCGCTACGAAGACTCTGAGCGAGCTGAAGCTGACCTTGACGCACACAAGTGCGGCGGAGGTGCGGACTCTCTACAACCTTAAACACTTGAAAGTGCGCCGCTACTACTAGTTTCGTTTTGTTTTGGCGTGTCGCTTCGTTTCTCAAAATACACGCAGCGCCGCGGAGCCCACCACTACGGTAAGGCGTCCGCAACAACGGTGCAGAGGCGGCGGCGAGAGAAAAAGAGAAAAGACCTAAATGACTAAAAGCGAGAGATAATGAACTATACACACAACTACGCGCAGAGGGGAGCGACGGTCCGCAGCGAGGCGGAAGGGATTCCCAGATACGAGCCACGAGAAGAGAGGGGGATGAAGAGGGGGATGTCTTCCATCTCGTGGCACGTGGCTTGAGACTCGACGCGACCAGCGCTGCGCGGTACGCCACGCACCCAACAACAGGACACGCACCAGGGGACAACGGCAACAAAACGTAAAAACTCGACGCTGCTTCGTAATCACCAGAGCGGCAATTAACGGAGCTTGTTGAAGCCGATGTGCTCGGCGTTCTCGCGGAAGCACTGACGGCACACGTTCAGCTCGTACTTGCGGATCAGAGCCTTCTGGTTGGAGCAGATGACGCAGCACCGGGAGCCCTTGCCCATGCCGATCTTCTGGCGGGAGCGCCACTGGTCGAGATGGCCCATTCTGTTTGTCTGTGTATGTGTGTGTGTGTAAGCCTACGGAAAGAAGAGCGGAGTGTACAAGGAGACGAGAGGACAACAGAGAAGGAGAGAGGAGAAGTTCCAGCTTGGAAGAATGAGGGTGGATATGACAACAAACAAGCGCAACAATGCGAGCATTCAGGAGTGCACCTCGATTGTTGGCATGAATGAGATGTGGCGTCGGAAAAAGAGGGCGATTCTGGTGAACGCCCCTCACCAATGTCATCTTCACCATAACTTAATTCTAATTGGTACCCACGAAGTAAGGACGTAATCGCAAAACTATTCGGCGGCATGATGGCGAATAGTCACCGCAGGTGTGGTAAAGCGCTGCTCTCTTCATCTCTCTGGCGTCGAGACACTTTTGTATTACTATTGTCTTTCCAGCAGAACCACTGGTGCGGCGGAGAACAAGGCAAACAGTGACACCACCCATCAAAAAGCAAAAAAAAAAAAGACATCGCTGGATGCGCATTCAACATCGGGCGAAACAAAATATAAAGAGCAGCACTTACTTTTCTCTTTTTCCTTTCAATAATGTGGCGCAGACGGACGCACACCATCACGGCATGCGCCACTCGACGTAGTCGCGCCGCATCTCTCCGCAGCGCAGCCACACAACGGGCAGGCCAATCACCACCAGTGCAATCGCCAAGGCAATCACGAGAAGGTTGCGGTAGGTGGAGGTGGGAAGGTAGAGCTGTAGGCTCCACCTCGTTGGCCTCGCAAGAGGGAACACCTCCGCAAACACCTGCGCATTTGGCACCAAGTACGATGGCCACTCCTTCGCCACCACGTCCGTCGTGCCCTCGACAGACGCACGCAGGCCAATCGTGTAGTCGTGCACGTAGGAGAAGGTCTCATCCAGACCCACCAGCACGTGCGGCGGCAGCAACGCATGTCCTTGTGTGCGGCCCTGCTGCGTCACGGTCGCCCAGTGCGAGCGCATGTGGATGTCCTGCCACGTCATGTGGTGCGTCGCGCCGATGCAGCTGGCGCCGTACGACTTCATCGTGAGGGCGGCGGAGGAGAGGAAGTAGGAGCGACTCGGCACTTGGCTGTTCTGGTAGACACGCAGCTGGTCGTAGGCGGCACTGGTAGTGGTTGCACGAAGGCGGTGGTGGGTCAGCACCACTTCCAAGCGACCCAGCAGGGACAAGGTGGCGAAGAAGGGCGTTGCCGTGCGGTAGGCCTCCAGCACTGATGCAGAAGACGTCGTCGCTGTTGGTGTCTTCGCCACCGCCTTCTGCACCGCCTCCTTACCTGTTGTACTATCTAACGCAGTGCAGACAAGCGGACGAACGCCCCCGACGTCGCGCGCCGTCAGCAGCAGCGGCCCGTACGAGCTCGGCACCACCATGTCCACCAGACGATCACGGTTGTAGTCCCCGGGGCGGAGGAGGAGCGGAGCAGAGGGGTAGTCAGGCATGTAGAGCGGCAGCGCAGACGCGGCACCGCTTCCCCAGCCCTCGACGCCACACCACTCCGGCGTCAGCGCAAAGAGCGTGCTGCGCTGTACATCGTAGGAGAGGTGGTGATCACTAGAGGAGGAGGAGCTGCGGCAGCTCGGCGACCCACTCACACCGGCGGCGCGGCGTGGGTAAAAGATGCGGAAACCGTGGTAGGCGGTGCAGGTCTCCGCGATGCCCTTCGTGTCCGCCGCCGCACAGCTGCTGCTCTGGTTGGACAGCTGCACCGTCAGCACCAGCTCCGGCAGTCCATCCCCGTTGACATCGGCTACCGTGAAGGCGTCGCCGTAGACTTCCTCGTTGCCCTCGACGAGACTCAGGAGCACCGTCGAACTCTGCTCTGAGGCGTTGTCAAGAGACCCGGTGTTGAAGAGATGCACCTCGTAGAGGTGTTGACGGGCGTCGCGCACCGCGTAGAGCAGTTCCGCCGCACAGTCCTCGTTGACGTCCGCCGCTTGTATCGATAAAGGCAGCATAACGCGGCCCGTCTCGGCGCTGTGCACGTCGGCGAGAAGGTGTGCCGTGTACTGCGGCGGCCACGCTGAGCCGGCGACACGGGAGAGCAGAACGAGCTGGTCATCCGCGTTCACAAAGGCAAGCCCAACCTCCGCAGTGGCTTCAGTAGCGTTGCGTGGTAAGAAGTCGTGCACGACGCTCACGGAGGGAACACTTGCGACCTTCAGCTGGGTGAAGGATGCTGACAATGTCGCCTCGGCAACGATAGCGACTCTAGAAAACGCGGCGCTCGGCGTCCACGCCGACACCGAGGAGTGGTTCAGCGCGTAGAGGCTGCCGTCGCTGGCCTGCAGCAGCACGTCGGCATCGCCGCGGGCAATCAAATCTGCCCCCACCGCGCTGACCACCTGTGGAGCGGCAGTGGTAGTCTGCGTGGGGAGCGCCTCCGTCGACCACACAGCACCGTACACCAACGCCGCAGCTCGGGTGCGAGAGACGAGGGAGTTCGCCAGGTCATGGTTGGCCCACAGCGTCAGGGAGGAGCGGTTGGGCCAAGTGCCGAGAAGCTCCGTGCGGCGCTGCGACTGCCAGTCCGTGAGGGCCAACACCCGCAGCGGCGGCGAGCTCAGCGTTTCTTGTGTGTTGTCTCCACGCGTGAAGGCGGTGGAGGAGCCGAAGTAGCGAGCGGTGTCATCTGACCAGCTGCCGAGTGACACGCCGTCGTCTGGCAGCTCCAGTGCAGTTACGACGAGTGTGTTGGACAAGAGAAGGGCAAAGAGGACACAAGACGCCGCAACCCACGTAGGACGTGAAAGCCTTGCTGGTGCGTGATGTGCCTTCTGTTGTACCGACAGGAGCCGCTCGCTGCTTGATCCTTCACACGGCGCCATGATGGAATAAGTGCGATACAGTCGCTTTGTTTAAAGTCAGATAAAGATTTGAAAAGAAAAGCAATCGAATCTAAATGGCAGTCGCAAGAAAAAAAATGAAAACAGAAAGTGAGCTACGAAGCGCGGTTGTGAAAGAGTGGAAGAAGGAAGAAGATGGCAGACAAAAGCGAGTGAGGCACTCTCTCTCTCTCCTCTTCTTTGCTTGAGGGTGTGCGTTGCTGAAAAGTCCCTGCAAAGTGAAATTATTGTGGATAGCACAACGACCGTATTATGACGAAAGAGAAGAAGTAAGAACATCGCATGTAGAGAAAGAGTAATAGGGGGCATTCAAGTGCGTTCTGGGAAGATGGCCGCGAGGATAGAACAAGCAGAGATGGCTAGATAGCCGAGAGAAAGAAGAGCAAGTCTTTTCATATTATTTGCAGATGCCGCAGGCTACGTTTCTTTTTTTTTTTTGTTGGTAAAGCACTGTACCAATAACGAAGCAAAAAGTAGATCGCGCAACATGAACACTAAAAATGATCCTTTTTTTCGTTTTTTTCTTCTTCCAAGTTGACAAGCAGTTCTGTACGTGGAAAGTCAGCGAAAAAAAAAGATGGGACAAACCACGCCGACAACATGCGGCACTGTCAGACGGCAGAAAACGCCGCGTTGGGGGCGACAGGGGACGCTTCGTGAAGGTGCAGAGGTATGCCAAGCAGGTCGGACACAACGTACTCCGACACAAAGCCGAAGATTGCGGGATAGAAAAAGGGACTCTTGCACGCCATCGCGGCGTGGCTGAAGCGGTGGGCACCGAGCCGCGTCATCCCACGCTCGCTGAGGCACATCTGCGCACGTGCCTCCGCAACGTGCCCCGGAAGATGCTGCAGTTCCAAATCTCGCAGAGGTCGAAAGTCCGCCAGGTGCAGTTCCAGCGGGCCCACTTTGCGCAAAATGTGGTCCGCCAGTGCACGCTGCTCAGGCAGCAGGCCAACCGGCCACAGCTCATCTGACAGCTGCCGCAGCTCGTACGCGTTGCGGCGCAGACCGTCGATGGTGGACGCACAGTAAATGCCGTGCTGGGCGAGATGCACAACCGATGCGTCGGCGTTGGGCACGTCGAGGTGCGGTGCAGCGCGAGGCGATCCTGGAAGCTCCTTGTCGTGGCTCGGCCCGCGCGCCGCTTCTGCCACCGTCGCCTCTGAGAACTCGTCCTCGTCGTGGCTTCTCCTCCCAGCATCCGCGCCTCTTGTAGTAAAGGAAGAGGAGGGCGGCTGCAGTCCCGCGCCGATGCGTTGCCGCACACTCAGAGGCATCACGAAGCTGCTGCTGTACACCAGCACCGTGCCGTCGTTCACCACGTTCAAGACAACGCGCCGCTTGAATTGCCCCCACGCGGCGAGGCTCTCGTCCGATACAAGGTCCCTCGTCACCAACGCGTTCTTCGAAAAGAGGTCGGCGATTGCTGTTGAGACGTGGTGCCCGACGACGCCGCCAAGAAAGGTCATCACGGGTGAGCGCATGTAGAGCACGCCGAGGTGCGGCGTCGCCATCGTGACGAAGGTGTCCCAGTGCACCTCACACACGAGGCCAGACTGTGCGGTGATCTGGCGCACGTCCGCCATAATGTGAGGGAAGGCGTAGCGGAGTATGAGACCGCCCATCGAGTGTCCCACAGCGGAGAAGTGGATGTCGAGAGGTGCATCTGCCGCTGCGACGTCCTTTGCGCACGCACCGCTGCGGTGCGACGACAGGTACTGAGAGACGATGGTGTGAACGTGTGCGATGTAGCGCCGTGCACAAGCCACCACGCCTCCCTCGGTTTTCATACGGTCGCTTCCGTGTGGATGCACAAAGATGAAGTGAGGCGCAGGGGAGGAAGAGGAGGAGGGCGAGGCGCCAGGGCTCTCGACGGGGTTCGTTTTTAGGGCGTCCTCGGCAATGCCGCTCAGGTAGTAAAAGTCCCGTGCGCTGCCGTGATAGCCGTGGTGGAGAAGGACGAAGTGCACGCACGCCACCGCCGCCCCAGCTGCCGTCGCCGTGGATGCAGTAGGCTCCATTGTGAAGATTCTTTAAAGGAAAAGATAGTTGAGAAGGAGAGAAGTATGAAGGCTACGTAGCTCCGATAGATTTGCGTATAATGGAATCTAGTTGTTGAAAGTGTTGTAGCAACGCTGAGAGTAACGCTTCGGTCGTGCAAAGAAAGAAAGCAAGAAATGGTGAAGAAGTAGGGAGTGGAGAACATGTGTCGGAGAGTGCGTTACCGCTGCAATGCTTTTACATGTGGGTGAGTCAGAGAGACGAGATTCAGGTGTTGTTGTCAACCGTTGATGGGGGAAAGGGGCAAAGACGCTCAAGCTTCGACACCTGCTAAACTTTCCTCATAGTCGATGCCCCAAAGTGTGTCAGCCGCGGCCTCATTGATTATGTCGCTCGTCTAGTCGACGCTCTCTTCTTTATAAAATTGCTTCGTTTTTTTCCTGATTCTGTGGCACTATGCTTGTAGGCATGCCACTTACTTTGAACACAAGCCACAGTTGCGCAAAAAGGGACAGGGCCCAGCAAGTACCCAGATGCGCCGCAGAATAAAAACGAAAAGGAGAAAACCCAAAGGTGTGATTAAACGCATTAACAGGAGAAACATCTCCGCAGGTTGCGACGCCGCAATGTTGCAGGACAGCTAGTGAACACCACCATCACCACCGCCGCCGCTCAAATAAAAAACTACCCAACCTTTCCTTAACGACAACGAAAAAAGAAGAGTCTCTGCGATCGACAGCCCATCACCAACTCTCATAAACACCGACGCAACACCCTGAACGCTAACGTCACGAAAAAAAAGCACTGCAGGACGCCAAAGATGTGCTGCAGACATCTCCTCCCTGCAGAGGCTTCCCTTTTTCGTCTTTTTTTAATTCACTACGCCTTTTCAACACTTTCACTCAACGATGGTGTCCTGGACGCTTTCCTCCACCACGCAGCGCGGCCCCACCGTGGTGCTCACCACACGGCACCCCGCGTTCACCACCGCACCCGTGCCGACGACGCTGTGCGAGATGACCGCCCCTCCGCCCACCTCCACATTTCCCATGAGGATGCTGTCCGTGATGCGTGCTCCTTCCGCCAGCGTCACGTGCGCGCCGATGACGCTGCGGGTGATGAAGACGTTCGGCGGCGGCACGGAATCGACAAAGCTGCTGACAATGTACACCTGCTGGTCGGCCGCCTTCTCTTTGATTGTGATCGGGTTGTCGGGGAGGAGGGCAGCGAGGGCGAGGGTGCCGAGTGCCGGCGGCGGCTTCCCGTCTCCGTGTGCACCGGCGCCAGCACCGCCGTGGTGACCGGCAGGAACGTGCTGCAGCAGCGACGGCAAGCCGCCACGTCCCGCACGACCAGCCCCCGCCCCGGCACCGCTGTGCACCGCAGGCTCGTCCAGCTGCAGCTGGTACGACTTGGCAGCGATGATCTCGTTGTGCAGCGCGCGGTAGTTGTCGCGGGTGTTCATGCGGTAGATGCGGCACGCGACGTCAGGGTGCTCCTCGTAGACGCTGCAGAAGACGCGGAGCGGGTCGGTCGACTCCGGCAGCGGCAGCCCCTTCGCGGCGTTTAACGACTGCACCGAAATATCGGCACCCTCGCCTGTCCAGTGCAGCGGAACGTTTATGTGCAGCTTCTCCGACGGCGTCACAAACGACCTCTCTGACGTGTTTACCGTGGTGTGCTGGCTGCGGGCAAGCAGCGGGAGGATGTCCTTGCGCACCGTCATGTCAGCAATGCCGGCCGACTCCGCAATGAGGTCCAGCACCCAGCGATGCACCAGGTACACGTGAGCGTCCACCACGTCTGCCGCGAAGGTGAGGTCAGGGCGGCGCGCAGCGAAGGCCATCGTGATGCGCACCTCCGGCTTGCCATCGAGGGGGTAGATGTAGTGGAGGCGGTGCTGGCTCACGTGCGAGCCCTCCGCAGCCGCGGCATCAGCGCCGCCGTAGGCCAGGTACGACGACGACGCCACGTTGGCGCCAGCGTGCGGCCCCGACGGCCCGCCACCGCCCCGGCCACGGAAGCCCTGCGCACTGCCAGCGCCGGCGGTAGCCCCCAGCGCTGTGGAGCTGGCTGCGTCGTTCTCCTCGTACGCGACACAGGAAAAGGCGTGCGTGAAGGTGGACTGCGGAGCCTCTGCAGCGGCGGCGGCGCCTTTGCCCCGCCCGCCCTTCCCCTCGCCGGCTCGCTTCCGCAGCGGGCGGTACAGCATCGCCGTCACGGAGGCCAGCGAGGCGTAATGGCGCTCCACAAAGCTCGCGATGTCGACGTCGACCAGGACGGTGTCGCAGCTCAGCAGAATGGCGTCGCGGGGGAGGCCGGCGCTGTTCAGGCGCTCCAGCTTCAGCGGATCGCGGCTGCCACCGCCGCCACCAGATGCCGGTGCGTTGGCGCTCGTGCGGCGAGCGGCACTGCCGGCGCGGTGCGACGTGGCACGGTCGATGTTCGTCAAGGAGTCCTCGCGCTCTGCCATGTCCGAGGAGGCGGCAAGCGTGTCCTCCTCGCCGAGACGCAGCGCTTCCTTGTAGCGCAGATACGCCTTGACGGCGTCGCAGGTCGTGGAGGCGTGGTCGCCAACGTTGGAGGGGACAAGAATGTAGTGGAAGTCGACGCCGCTGAAGGCGCGGGAGAGGTAGGCGCGGAGGGCGGCGTAGTCCTCGTTGACGCACAGAAAGAAGGTGGTGAAGCCGGCGTCGATCCAGGGCACCAGCGAGTACCAAATAAGTGGGCGGTTGCAAATGCGCAGCATCGTCTTCTGCTCCACCGCGGTGAGGGGCATCAAATCGAGAGAGTCGCCGCCGGCGAAGACGACGACGTCCAGCAGGCAAGACGCTGCGGTATCACCCGACATCGTGTTTCTCTTGAGCTGGAGAGCAACAGATAATTGAAAACGAAAGAAAGTATAAAAGTTAGGGCGTGCAACACCGAAATGAGTCGCGACGTACGAGGCACAACGCAGGAGCGACCACTTGCCACGATACCGCCAAGGAAAAGAACAGCAGCGGAGAAGGACGTACCAGTAGACTGCAGCTGCGTGTGGATGAAAAAAGACGACTCCCCACTTTTCTTATGAATTTATCTGATCTTGCGTTAGTAAAATTCGGAAAATGACTATGAGAAACGCGCATTTAACAGCCACAGTACGGGCAGCAAAATGAATTAAAAAGGAGAGTGAAGGAGCACAAGGACGAGACAAAGGGGTACAATGATAGCTGTAACACAGAGAAGTGATGCACGCACACACACGCACACGTCCACGAGAGCGCATCACAGATACTGTTGAAGGCGTGTTTGACGCACACAGACGACAATCAAAAGCTGCACAAGTGTCTCGCAACTCGTACGCAGCTACGAAGACCGGGCCCGCAACGCCTTCGGGTGCGTAAAGAGGTCACCCTTTTCACCAGTCGGCACCATCACATGATGCACGGCCAGCCTGCATGCACAATGCTCTAAAGGCTCGAGGGCAAAGCCCAGGTACGAGACCGCAAGCCCGCTAATGTGCATCGCTGGTCTTGTCCACAGCAGCTGAGGCGAGTGCACGTGCGTGAAGGTCTGGACAAAACCTTAAACTCTCAGTAACTTGCCAAATCACGCTTCCCTACCTTGCGCATCGACACACAGACATAACGCCACCTTCACGTTCAGCCACAGCAAGACTTTCATTTTTTTTCTTTTCATCAACGGACATCACGTCTCAGAAGAACCACATCGATATCACGCTACAGAGCGTTGCCTACCAAACAGCTACTCACAGGTACCCGAAAAAAAAAGGGGGAGATAACGAAAAAAGACACGGAAGGGAAAACGACGCCGTTACGCTCTGACCACAGGTGCGGTACACACAACCATGTGTGTAACAGTGAAATTACACAAATAGAAAAAAAAAGACTTTCGATAACAGCAATCAAAGCAAAACACTTTTCTCCCTCCTTTTCTTCCTTTTTTCGCTTCACCCACACATCACAACTTTTCCTATGCTTTTTTAGAGCACACCTACACGCGTAAGGTAGACGGAGAAAAAAGCGTGGGAGCGGTCTACAGAGGAGCGAGAGGCGTGGCTTATATCGCACAAGGAGAAGCGGAGATGCTACCTTTCCGCCAAAAAAAAATAAAAAAAGAAGAAAGGCTCTCCTCTGCAGTGAAGCGAAACAGGGAAAAGGGTTTCTAGCGAGGCAGAGTGCAGAAAGAACCACCGCGCTTGCAGCCACACTCGTGCCTTTTCAGCACTGCAGCATCCCTTGACGCCTCTTGATCTCTTTCTCTCTCTCCATTCTGTTTTTTCTTAGATGGTGCAATTTCCGCGATTCACCTCTTTCTCCTCTCGCTACACCAGCACACACCATCACAACAACCACATCAAAAAAAGAAAGAAAAAAAGGCAAGGCAACACGGCCTCGCCTCACATTACGATAGTAGGAAACGCAACACGACAAGTTAACCGGCAAACACAAACAAAAAGCCACGTGATGGCTGAGAAGCACATAGGCATTGCACAGAGCTCAACACGACAGAGCACGAACGGCGACGAAGCGTTCTCGCTGGCTAAGCTTACTTGCGGCCCGGCTGGCGGTCGTAGAACTCATCGCGAGTCTTGATGTCGATCTTGTTCAGCATGCTCTTCGGGAAGGTGCGCAGCAGCTCCCAGCACAGGTCGAGGCTCTGAAAGATATCGCGAGTCTCGTAGAAGCCCTGGCAGATGAACTTGTGCTCGAACTTGTCGAGGAACTCGAGGTACAGCAGATCCTCGCTACTCAGCGCCTCCTCACCAACGACGGCCTTCATGGCGAGGATATCACGACTGATGGCGTACGCGGCGTACATCTGGTTACTGACACCGCTGTGGTCCTTGCGGGTCATGCCCTCGCCAATGGCGTTCTTCATCAGACGCGAGAGCGACGGCAGAATGTTGATCGGCGGGTAGAGCTGGCGGTTGTGCAGCTGACGGTCGACGTAGATCTGGCCCTCGGTAATGTAGCCGGTCAGATCGGGAATGGGGTGGGTGATGTCATCGTTCGGCATCGACAGAATCGGAATCTGCGTAATCGAGCCGGCACGGCCGAGCACACGACCGGCACGCTCGTAGATGCAGGCGAGATCGGTGTACATGTAACCAGGGAAACCACGGCGGCCGGGCACCTCCTCACGGGCGGCAGACACCTCACGCAGGGCATCAGCGTACGAGCTCATGTCGGTCAAGATGACGAGCACGTGCTTGCCGCAGTCGTAGGCGAGGTACTCGGCGGTGGTGAGGGCGAGACGCGGCGTCACGATGCGCTCGATGGTGGGGTCGTTGGCGAGGTTGAGGAAGAGCACCGTCTTCTCCATCGAGCCGTTCTGCTCGAACTCTGTGCGGAAGAAGCGGGCCGTTTCCTGGTTCACACCCATGGCGGCGAAGACGACACAGAAGTCCTCCTGCTTGCCCTCACGCTTCACCAGACCGGCCTGGCGCACAATCTGCGCGGCAATCTCGTTGTGCGGGAGACCAGCACCGGAGAAGAGGGGGATCTTCTGACCGCGCGAGATGGAGGTCATCATGTCGATGGACGAGATACCGGTCTGAATCATCTCCTCCGGGTACACGCGGGCACGCGGGTTGATCGGGATACCCTCGATGTTGCGGTACTGCTCCGGCAGCACAGCCGGGCCGTTGTCGATCGGGACGCCGGAGCCGTTGAAGATGCGGCCCAGCATGTCCTCGCTCACGCCAAGCTCCATGACCTTGCCGGTGAACTCGCACTTGGAGCGCAGGACATCGATGCCGGACGTGCCCTCGAAGACCTGCACGACGGCCTTGGTGCCATCCACCTCCAGCACCTGCCCGCGCCGCGCGCTGCCGTCGGCGAGCTCGATGTTGACGATCTCGGCGTAGGTCGGCTTGCGCACATCCTCGAGAATGACGAGTGGGCCGTTGACGGCGCGGATCGTCGTATACTCGAGATGCGGCTTGACCGAGTAGTTCTCGTTCAGCTCCTTAATGTGAGCCGTCAGCAGCTCCTGCTTCGACAGCACACGCGCCTCCTCCTGCTCGTGACCCATGGTGATGCGGTGCAGGTAGTAGTTTTTTTGTGTGTCTTTCTTCTTGTCCGGCACCAGAATACAGTGCACGAAATGAGAGGAAGATCGACGGTCGTGAAGTCTGCGCGCAGATTACGTTGAGAGGTTCGCTAGTCTTCGTCGATGGTAGAAGAGGGAAAAGAGTTGACACTGAAAGGAATCGTACACTTTGGGAAGAGTACGACCACGGTGAAAGTGCGTGTGTGTGTATGTGTGTGTGCGATTGGTGTGACGAGAGTAGAAAAAGAAATGTAAAAGAATGGAGAGAAAAAAAAGTAAGGAAGGAATGACAGAGGTCCCAAAGCGGAAAGTGTTAAAGGTTGCAAGGCACAACATGCACAGCAGCAGCTATTACACATCTGACCAAATCTTGTGCAAAAGGCACTGGTGCTGTTTTTTTGTTTCCGACGAGTTGGGAACTGATACTCTGCCGGCAGTAATGGCGAGTATTCTCTCAATTGTTTTTGGTAGCTGAGAATTGTATTTGCTCGTCATTCTCGCTCATCAGCCTCGGCAGTGCCAGGGAAGAAACAGCCAATGGAAGAAAAACAAGTGTGTAGGCCAAATCTGCTTGCAGTTTTCCTCTTGCTGTAACAGCACGATTCTAGTTCTTCCGTTTTTCTTTTTTCACTTCGACCGTACGTCGAGATCCCGACTGTGAAAACGAGATTTCCTTCGCTAAATGAGTCACCCGGAACAGTAAAAAGAAAAAAAGGAGAAGAAGAGGATAAATAATAATTAAAAAAACGCTCGAATCCAATTCTTTAAAAAGTGTGTCTCTTACATTACTGGTTTTCTTTTTTTCGGTTTTGTGCGACTTGACGAACTACTGCGATTATGCTGTTGTTGTTGTTTTTTTTTTGGGGAATATGAGTGTGAAAAGTAAAGGACAAGAAGGAGAGGAAAGAGCGAGTGTGGCAAGTTTTCCGGCCACAACGTTGTCGTTATCCTGTCTTCTTTTTTTCTTTATTGTATAAAACCTGTGATGTACGCAGCCCCTTCACACTCTCGCAGACACACACACGCCGGGTAAACAGATAAAAAAGGTCGTGCGCAAGAATACAGACACGCACACGCACCCAGCCAACATCAGCATCAGAGGAAAAGCACCAGTAGACACTGAAGGGTTGAGAAACAACCACTAGCTACGCTGCTTTAGTGAAAAAAAAAAAATAAGAAAACAAAAGCCGTGCGCCAAGAATCGCACACAGACACGCGCGACTATTCGCGCACGTCTACACATAATTTCATGTATCCACTAAGAAAAAAAGAAAAACGATGACACAAAGAGAATGGAGGGGAAAGGGAAGCACCCGCGCATCGGATAAAGGCATCCACCGCTGCCACCTTACACTATCGTGCAGTTCGAAGCCACAGCGTTCCAAAGCCAGCGGAGACCCCTCCAGCATGGCCGCCGTGACTGCTGCCGCTGCTGCACACCACCACGCCCGGCGCGCCGAGGAAACGACAAAGACAGCAAAAAAAGAAAAAAACCAATGTGAAGCAAAACAAAGGTGAGACAAAGAGAGAAACAAACAGTCGTTGAGGAAGTGGGGAAGAGAAGAAAGGGAAGGAAGAAGAGGTGGCTAACTTAATATCTTTGCGCTCTCTCCCTCTACAGAACAGGGGAGAGACATACTTGCACCGTCTCAATGCCTACTAATCACCAACAGGTGCCACCTCGAGAGAATATCACCAAAACTAGGAAAAAAAAAGGCTACAGCAACGTGAAAAAGAGAGAGAGACTCGCTCGAAAAGCAACGGTTCAAAACCAGAATACTGGCGCTACTACGACAGGTCCAGCACCATGCGCGCCGGGTCCTCGATCAGGTTCTTCACCTTCACTAGGAACGTCACGGCGTCACCACCGTCGATGAGGCGGTGATCGTACGTGAGGGCGACGGCCATGATGTCGCGAATCTTGATCTCGTTGCCGACCACCCACGGCTTCTTCTTGATGGCGTGCATGCCAAGAATGGCGCTCTGCGGGGGGTTGATGATCGGCGTGCCCATCCACGAGCCAAAGACGCCGCCGTTGGAGATGGTGAAGGTGCCGCCGGTCATCTCCGCCATCGTCAGCTTGTTGATGCGTGCACGCGCCGCGTAGTCGGCGATGGCCACCTCGATGTTGGCGAGGTTCATGTTCTGCACGTCGCGGATCACCGGCACCACCAGCCCGCGCGGCGTCGCCACGGCGATGGAGATGTCTACGAAGTCGTGGTAGTCGATCGTGTCCTTGCCGTAGGAGGCGTTGACGATGGGGACATCCTTCAGGGCAATCGCGCTCGCCTTGACAAAGGGCGACATGAGACCGAGCTTCACGTCGTGGCGCTTGGCGAACTCGTCCTTGTACTTGTTGCGCATCTCGAAGAGCGGCGTCATGTCGATCTCGTTGAAGGTGGTGAGCATCGCGCACGTGTTCTGGCTCGCCTTGAGGCGGTCGGCAATGCGGTGGCGCATCGAGGAGATGCGCACGCTCTTGACACGCGGGTCGGCGCCGCTGACGGTCTGCACCGCCGGCTTCGCGGGCTTTGGTGCCGCAGCAGCAGGTGCAGCGGCAGCCGGCGCCGCCGCGGCAGCAGCAGCAGCGGGCTTCGGCGCCTCCGCCTTGGGTGCCTCCGCCTTCGCGGCATCAGCCTTCGGTGCGGCCGGCGCAGCTCCAGGGGCCGGGCCCTCCTTCATCGTCGAGAGCTCAGCGCCGACCTCGACATCCGCGCCTTCCTCGAAGTTGATCTTCGTAATGACGCCGTTTTTCGGCGCACGCACGTCGACGTTCAGCTTGTCCGACTCGATCTGGCAAATCACCTCATCCTCTGCAACAGCGTCGCCGACCTTCTTCGTCCAGTTCACCACCTTACCGGTGCTGATAGACTCGGCGATTGTCGGAACGTTGATGCTGAGGCAGAAGCGGAGGCTCACGTTGTGGGCGGCACTGCAGGCCGTCGGCAGCACACGCGTTGAGACACGGCGGAACATTTTGGGCTGAGGGGTATTGAACAGGAGGGGGAGGGGAAAAAAAAACAAAAAGAAAAAGAGAGAGAGAGATGGGGGCGATCGTATAATCGGGCAAAGAAAGGGAAGAAACGGTAAACGGCGCTTCTGCCGGGTGTGTCGTCGTGGTCATGACACACACACAATTTAAAAAAAAAGAGGCGAACAGGGAGGAAACAAGAGGGAAGTAGAAGAGCGTCACGACACACTCAGCGAACTTGCGGATCGTCTCGAGTGTACGCAGAGTCATTAAGCACATAGCATGATAAAACACACAGAAGGGAAGAAGTCAGACACTCCCTTCTGCACAGTCTCTTCCGCCGAAAGAGAGAGAGAGAGACGCATGTAAAGACAGATATACAAAGCCATTCTAAAATGTGGACGCAAAAATAGAGTAGCATTTCTTTAATGACTCTCCTTCAATTTTTTTTTGCTGCTTCGCTGTCTTTTTGTTTTTTTGTGTTCGTCCCCACGCGTTTACACTGCCGGTGAAGCCCCTTTACCGCCTATTTCTTTTTTTTTTTTTGCGGTTCGAGTGCTGTTACCCAACACTGCGGCACTGCCTTTCTAAAAGACTGAGGACGGGGAACGATGTAATTGTGGAAAAAAAAAAGATGCGTTCTCACTGCTGCTTCTTTGCCGTTGTTGTTGTTGAGGCCTCCGCAACGTTCGCGCTGCTGCGGCGCCGCCCAGGACGTAAGCGACGCCACACCGGCGTGACGAGCAGCCCGCGCACCTCAGCGTCCCAGAGAAGAATCACGGCGGCGTACACAACGCCGACGCCGGCGAGTGTGACGACGGTGGCCGCAACCACACGTGATACGGCAAAGAGAAGTACAACGGCCCCGATAAGAGGAGCAGGAAAGAGGTGCAGCAGCTCGCCCAGGTGCAGCAGCGACTCCCCGCCTCCCGCTGACGAGCCAGCTGAAGAGGTCGCCAGCAGGTGCACCGACGCCCCGCAGCGCCACAGCATGTTGGCGGTGTTCAGCAGCACCAAGACGCTCACACTGTCGCCCTGCGTGTCCTGCTTGCCAAAGGAAAGAAGGGTGAGGTAGCACGCGGCGATGTAGACGCCCGTCTCGCCAATCATCCACCGCTGCATGCGCTGCAGCACCGCCGGGGAGGCGACGGCGCGCAGAAAAGCCTCCAGCAGCCCATTCCACGCCATGAGCGGCATCCCGTAGAAGCAGAGCTGCAGTGCCGTCGTCACCTGCGGCGTCGCCCACCGCGAGGTGTACATCGTCGTCAAGAAGGCGCGCGTGATGGGCGGGCCAAGCAGCGCGAACGAGAAGCCCACATAGAAGGAGAGGCGCAGCATCAGCTTCAAGAGCCGCACCGCCGCCTGCTGGTGGCCGAGAGAGGCCTCGCGGCTCCACTTCACGAAGCACGCGTTCTCCCACACACGAAAGAGCAGCCGCGCAACGAGGGAGCCGAGGCTGTAGATGAGTTGGTAGTAGCCCCGCGCCGCCTCGGAGCCGAGAGAGGTGAGGGCGAAGCTTTCTCCTTCAGAGAGGACGAGGCGCAGCAGGCTCTCGCGGAGGAAGGTGCCGAGCAGCACTGCCTGTCGCCGGCACTCCGCGAAGGCGTCGAGGGCGGTGTAGTAACACCAAGGGAAAGCGCAGCAGTCCTGCAGTTTTGAGAGGGAGATGGTGGGAGCTGGCACGGACTGCACCGCCTCAGCGTTGTTCGACTCCTGTCTCCCGGTCTGGTAAAAGTCTCGCAGACACGCTGCGCGCACCTGCTGCAGCTCCGCGCTCGCCCCCAACCACCGCGCAACCGGCAACCCCGACACGACAAGTGTGTAGTACGCAACATGCGTGACGGCGTAGGCGAGCTGTCCAAAAGCGAGGGCCATGCGGGTCTCCCAGAGCGTCCGCAGCCCGTTGCCATTCAGCGCCTCCCCGTCCTCCTGCACGGCTGCACTGCCGCGTCGCTGGATGGCGGAGATGATGAGGAGAATGGTGAGCAGACGTGCAGTGAGCGTGGCGCACTCAGCCACGACGACGACACGGAACAGATTCAGCGACTGCACCACGACGATGCAGGGCTCCACAAGGGCCATGAGCACCGTGCAACCCACCACCGTCAGCTCCGGTAAGTAGGGCAGGAGCAGCAGCGGGAGGCCCTCGAGTGGAGGTGCTGGTGCGGACGCAACGGACGTAGTGTACTGCTGTTGTTGGCTGAGACGTGCGTGGCGCGCCATGGAGGGGAAGAGGGAGGCGTCTCCGAGGCACAGCCCAAGTGCCTCCAGCGCCAATGCAGCTCCCAAAGCAAGTGGGATGGAGCAGAGAGCGATGCTGATGACACGCCGCACGTTCGCAACGTCCACTTTCTTCGTTGGTTCCCCACGATGCGGCAGCTTCCTGCTCTCAGCAGCGACGTCGGGAAACGCGCCTCCTCCGTTGGGCTTCTCATCTGCCTCGTCCTTCTCATCCACCAGCGACAGCCGCGACGCGACGTTGCGTGTGGCCTCTCGCGCCACAAAGAGAACCGCGTCGTTGTAGACGTTGAAGGTGAAGTACACGCCGTTTTGGTAAGGTAGCAGCTTGCGCGTCAGTAAGGTGCTCAGCGTAAAGGTCAGCACCTTCAAGCCCACGTTGAGAACAAGCGCCACCACGAGCTGCCCTTTGAAGGTGGTCATAACGCGAGGACCAAAAACTCCAGGCGCTAAAAAAAAAGTGACAAACCACAAGGAAAACGGGCTGCGCCGTTCGTGCTGCGTTGCGCGGCGGCTTCCGTGTGTTGCAGCCGTTTCTCTCAAATGCATCGGAAAGAAAGAGAACGGGGGCAATAGAAGTGAACAGGCCTGCATGTACGGCACAGGAAGGAGACAAGGACTCGAGCAGCGGTAGCGTTCCATCAACCACGACGAAGAACGTGACCATCCCTCTTCGACTGCTAACCTACAAACCCGAAGCGGTGACCAAAGAAGACAACAAGGCACCACCTCTTGTTCACACAAAAAACAACCCTTTGACAGCTTTATTCTTCTCTTTTTCCGTTTTTTATTATTACTACGACGCATGGAAGCATTTCTTGCTTTTGCTTGTATTATGTTGCTGTTACTCGATTGTACGCAAAGAATTATAAAAAGTCAACAGCGGGAGGAAGAAGCTCACCTACAGAGACTCACGCACAACGCGACACTGTGCGCCGCCGCTACTCGTGCTGCTCCGTGCCGTTCTCCACCTGCTCCTCCTCCTCCTCCTCCACCATCGCCTCCTCCTCCGCCTTTTCTGACTTGAGCAGACGGCGACGGGCAAACGTGAGGTAGGCGCTGTGCCCCTTCGACACGTAGCTCGGGCGGAACTTCATCTTGTCATGATCGCGCGCATCACGCGCACGCTTGAACACCGGCTCGTAAAACTTGGTAAGCGCCTCGACGGTGCGGATGTCGACAAAGTGGTGCGGGGCGGCGCGCAGGGCCTCGACCGTGCGCTGCGTCTGCTCAATGCAGGGGGAAAAGGTGCAGAGCATCCCACCCTCTTTCAGCACGTGACAAACGTTTTCGACGGCGGCCCACGGCGCCGGCACGTCGAGAAAGATGGCGTCCACCGACGATGCTGCCACGCCGAAGCCTGTCAGCGGGGCCTCCATCGCCTCCACATCAGCGTCAACGCCGTCTACCACATCCGCAGCGCCGACATTCGTTGTGCAGACGTCCCTCCACTGACTGCACACGAGGTGAGCGTCGAGGCCGTTGCGGCGGAACTCCCCGCGCGCCTCGAGGCATCGCTGCTTGTGGAAGTCGCACGTGTACACGCACCCGTCCGGCGCCACCGTCTTGGCCAGCGAGTGTGTGAGGCTGCCGCTGCCCGTGCCCGCCTCCACGACACGCTTGCCAGGCCCGAGCCGGAGGTTCAGCAGAATGACGGCGATGTCGGTGTCGTAGATAATCTGCGTGCGGTGCGGAACCGCCTGCGTCCACATGTCTGCGCTGTTCTGCAGGATGAGCACTGTCGGCTCACGTGGGTCACTCTTCACGTTGCTGCGGCCCCTCACGTAGTGGCCGAGTGGGTGACCAATAATGGCATCGTGGTCGAACTTGCCGGCCTTGCAGTGCAACACGGCGCCGCGCTGCAGCTGCAGTGGCGTCACGTTTTGGTGGCCATGATAGACGAGTACGACATTGCCGTCCTTCGCGATTGTGCCGCGAGAAGACAGCATCGTTAAGGAAAGTATTGCTGCAGCTCACTTTTGTTACGTTTGCGATTTGAAGGTGTTTGCACCGAGCAAAACACACAAGTGCTCGACCTCAATGTTATCTTATTTAGACAATTGGGCCCGGCTTCTACCAAGGTACAGAGGAGGAGAGTGTTGACAGAGACGTTTTCCGAAGAGCGCAACGGGTTAAGATAAGAAAACAAAAATGAGGAAGAGGGAGGCGAAAGAGAGAAAGAGAGTCGGTTGAAACCCACGAAGAAGACAAATGCTCTTGCCGGTAACCACTTCAATTCCTTGCGGTATTATGAAAGCACTTTGAGAGACTCACAGGAATCCCTCTCCGATAGAGCGGTGAAACGAATAACGGCCTGCGAGGCCACATCATGCATCAACAGCAACTCATCACACGTTAAAGCAGCTGCTTCTGCAACACACACCACGATACAGTGGCCGCCGATATGCCTCTGCGTTGCCACCGCAACTGTTGTTCTGCAGCCCGACTTCGAGGGCTCCTTTTTGTTTTCTATTTGCTTCTATGTTTTTTTGAAAGGCAAACTATACAGTGTGTTCAGATTCAAGTATCTAGTGAAGAAGAGAAGGAGAGAGAGAAGCGGCACGAAGGCAAACAGCAACAACAACATACAAACACCCACACACAAATTTAAAAAAAAAACACTGGGAGACTAGGAGCGGCTAGGGACTCTAAGCTGCCCGCCTCTAGTGGACGCAGAGAAGTAAAGAGGGAGATCATGTGTGTTTGTGTATTTGCGTGTGTGTGTGTGTGTGTGTGCTGCAACCGGGTGCCGTACAAAACGATCCTCTCAGCGGAGAGAGAAAAAAAAAGAAAAGTTGTCGTCTTCTCTGCTTTACAAACATCCACGATTTGCGTATTTGCTTTGCTTTGCATTTTCTCTCTCTTTTTTTTTTTGGACGGAGCAGCTTGGTGCAATGGCTAGCACTCCATCGCGCTACTTGCGCTCCCGGCTGCCCAGGAGACTGTTCCACTTCATGGAAAGGCTTTCCTCGTGCCGACTCGAATTGCGGCGGCTGGCGTGCGGCGAGCGCGCCGACTTGCGCACCGCTGACGGCGACGTCGGTAGCGGGGGCGAGGCCTGACGGCGCGAATGACTTCCCTGCTCACGAGCAGACAGCGAGGTTGCGTTGCCGCTGCCAGCCGCAGCGGTGGCGCTGTGCACCCTGTAGGACGCATCGCCGCGGCCGGATCGGCTGCGACGTTGGTGCTGCTGCATCTCCTCCGCCTGCCCAGTCAGGGAGTCGAGCCGACTCGTCAGCTTCGACAGGACGAGACTCAGCTGATCCTGCAGTGGTGGGCTCGGCTGCCGCTGCGACGCGTAGTGGCGGCGCTGTCGATCCTCGTCGAAATCGAGCCGTTCGTACACACCGGAGTGGGTGAAACTCGCTGCTGCGGGTGGATGAAGGTTTTCCCGCCGCAGCTGCAACTGCTGTTGTTGCTGTAGTTCGCGAACGCGCTGCTGCTGCCACGCCTCCCGCGCCGCCATCAAGGCTAGATGCCGCTGCTGCAGGTTCTGCTGGTGCTCGCGACTGTACTGCACGGCATCGCGCGTGCTCGGCGCCGTCCACAACCGCTCCGCCGACGCGGGGCCGAGATGAGGAGCAGTGGTCGTGGCTCCTCCGTAAAGCGACAGCCCTGAGTTTGTCGATGGGAAAGGTGGTGCTGCTGCTGCTGTCGCAGTGGGGGGTGATGTCGAACGCTGCAGCCACGGCGAGTCTCCGAATGAGTAGAAGGGTGTCGGCGTATTCTGCAGTGAGGCGCCGGCAGCGGTAGGAGCGATGGGGCTTGCGTGGGTGAGAAGCACTGGCGTGCGGTGAGCGCTGCCCGCTGCCGCAGAAGTGGCGGCACTGCTAGGATGAGACAACACCTGTTGGCGCGGTGTGTTGAGGGCGGTGCTGGCAGGCGCAGGCAACGTCGGTCGTCGCTGCTGTTGCTGCTGCTCGAGGAGAAGCTGCTGGACCTTTGTGCGCCACACCTGCAGATCGGCCTCGAGCGCCGCATGCTCGGTTCGGTAGCCGTCCTCCAGTGCCCGCATCCCCGCCTCGTGCAAAGCACGCATGCGATATCCGCTGGGTGGAGCATCGGAAGAAGCCACAGCAAGAGCAGCAGCGGGCGACGCGGCGGGCGGTGTGGCAGACGACGCAGTACGCCGCGCGGCATCTCGCTGAGCCTCCGCAGCCGCCAGCGACGCTGCGAGGCGCGCGTTTTCCCCATTCAGCACCGTGAGATGCTGCTGGTGGTGCTGCTGCTGGGACGCAAGAGTGTTGCGCTGATTGGTCAGTGCCTCGCGCCGTGCCTCCGCTGCAGCCTGGGCAGCTTCAGCGCGCGCCGTCTGCTCTGCCAGCTGCCGCGACACCTGGGCACATCGCGCCTCTGCCGCCGTACCTGCGGGAGCAGCAGCAACACTGTCCTGCGACGCACCGGGTAGAGGTGTGCGCTGCAGCTGCGGCGGCGCAACAAGGGAAGCCGAGGCCACCGCGGCGGCCGCAGCAGCGACGATCTTCTCCCGCTCCGCCCGTTCGTAGGCTTCCATCTCCTCATCCACCTCGCCCTTGGCGGCGCCGCGCTCCTCCGCGTAGCGGGCAGCGAGCCGCGTCATCGCCGTGGCGTGCGCGGCTTCCAATTTTGCCGTCTCAGCCGCCACTGCAGCATCGACTTTCTCTTGAATAAAGGCCTCTTGTGCCTCCTGCGCCTCACGAACCTGTCGGGCCTCCACCTCGGCCTTCTTGCGCTCGTACGCCTCCATCGCAAGCTTGTGGTCGCTGAGCTGCTTCTCCCGCTTCGCATCCGCCTCGAGCTTCATGCGGGCGTGGCGGGCGAGCACCTCCTGCGTGTAGAGCTCCATCTCCGCGTCTACTGCCTTGGCCACCACAACGCTTTGCTGCTCGGCTGTCGTGGCGGCGGCGGCGGCGGACGCCTCACGTGCCAGCTGCGCCTTCAGCTCTTCCTCGAGGCGGGCGTAAAGAACCTTCTTTGCCTCCAGCTCCTCCGCGTGAGCGGCCTTCAGCTCCTCCAGCGAGGCAGGACCCGATGCGTCGGCGTCGCTGCGAGTCGACGAGGCCGCCCTCCCGCTCGCCGCCAGCGACCGCGACGGCGACACCGACGCGGCAGCGAGGGCGGCATCGCGCTCCACCTTCAGCTGCGCCAGGCGCTCCTGCCGCTCCTTCGCGCGGGCCATGCGGACTCGGTTGAGCTCCTGCGTAAAGGCAACGCTGAGGGTCGCGGAGGTCGTGCGGGAGCCGGAGAAGCCGCCGCCGAGCACGACAGCGGACACCGGCCGGTCGCCAGAGAACGACGGCGCGCGGCTCGTCGGCGTGCCGAGGACGGCGGTCGGGGAGAGGGAAGGCTGGAGCTGCTTGGTCACTTCGTTGAGGGCTGCCTCGCCTCGCGCTTGTGCCGCCTCACGCTCCTTCTTCCCCTCGTTCTCCACCTCGCACAGCTGTGCGGCCTTGGCGGCGGAAATGCGAGCCAGCTCATCGCTCAGCGAGGCGGTAGTCCCCGCAGTTGGTACAGACGAAGTAGACGCAGTCGTGGGCACTGCTTTCGTTACTGCTGCCGATACTTCAGCGATGCGCCGCTCCGTCTCTTTCAGCTTCTGCTCAAGGTCTTTCTTCTGCCCGTCCACCTCGAGCGCCATCGTCCGCTCCGCCGCGTCCATCTTCCGCTGGGACGCCTGCTGCAGCGCGCTGACTTTCTCCTGTGCCTCACGGGCCGTCTTCTGCATCGCCGCGGTGTGCGCGGCATTCTCGGCTGCGAGTGCCGCGTCATGCTGCGTCTTCATCGACGCCTCGAGCTCCGCCCGCTGCCTCGCCAGCGTCGCACGCATCTGCTCCTCCACCTGCGTGCGCTGCGTGTTGCCGCTCGCCGCCCGCCCCGCTTCCGCCTCCATCTTCTGCAGCCGACTCGAGAGCGTCTCCTCCTCCCGCTCCATCGCACGCAGCTCATCGCCGTACAGCTCCTCGCACTTCTCACGTGTCTGCTGGAGGCGGCGCTCGCGTTCCTCGTCCTCCTGCTGCGTTGAGACGGCGCGCCGCTTTTCATCGGAGGCGCGTATCTCGGCCACATCCGTCTCGTGCAGCTGCTGAAGAGATGCCATCGTCCCCGCGTGGGCGTCGGCCAGCCGCGCCTTCTCCGTCTCGAAGGCCCGCTGCACGTCACGCTGCACCCGCTCTTCCATCGCCCGCTCCGCCTCAGAGACGATACGGCGCGGGGCGGCGGCGGCGGCAGGTGCGGCAATAGGTTGTGCTGCAAGTCTAGTGCCAACACCACCTGTGGCTAAGGAAGAGCCATGGTTGAAGCCTGTCGTGGCGGTGGTGGAGGCTGGTGGTGGTGGTGCTGCTGCAGCTGCTGCTGCTGACGTAGTGGTGGCGGCTTTGTCGCTCTTTCGGGTCTTCTCACCCGCAGCGTGGGTGTTGGTGTGGCCAGCTGTGGTGCCAACACCCGTGGAAGACGTGATGGGGGCTGTCACCGCCGGTCCTGTGTCCCGCCTCGATATCCCCGACTCCGTCATGATCACGCGAGTTTGTGGAATGATTACTGCCTTTCCAGGTGTGCTCAGCGGTGCCCTGCCACCCGCGGCCGCTGCCGCCGTTGACGACGCACTTGCAGCAGCATTAGCGGTGGAAACCGCCTTGCCGCCCTTGCGAGTTTTTGCCTTCTCCTGCTCGAAGCGCTGCCGAAACATGCTGTCCATTGGGTGGTCCCAGCTGCTCTCGCCTGTCTTGAAGTTAAAGTAGTACACCTCGCCGTCATTCGTGCTGCACGGCTTCCACTCCTTCGGCAGCGGCGTCTTGAGGCCCTCGCGCGCCAGCCAGAGGTACTCGGAGTCCTCTGGCAGCTTCATACCAATCCAGTCGGCAAACTCGAGCACCTCCTCCTCGGTGGGTTCGTAGCTGGCATCGATGTGGTCGTCCAACACCTGCGACACCGTGCCATCCTCCGACACGTACGTCTCCCCCGCCTTTGGGACCACCACGTCGGTGTCATTCTTCACCGTCTTCACCGGCGGCATACGGGCCTGTCAGAGTGCCGCGGTACCGCGGCACAAAATCTTGCACCCTCACGTACTCACACACACAATCACACAATCGCACAATCCCACAGACTATACTGGAAGGGGGCGGAAAGGAAGAAAGCAGCTTATCACGGCGGCAGACAGTGATGCGTTCTTGTCTGTATGGCGTGCGCGGCTGTGACTCAAGAAAAGAGTCGCGCCTTCGGGGTGTTGAAGTCGAGAAGAGAAAAAGTATCCTTCAAGTGCTCTAGTGTTGTCTCGGTATTCATGGACGCGCCGGGTGCACGCATCAGAACAAAAATCTATGTGTATTGGTGTCCGGCACAAGGTCGTGCTGCGCGTGGTGTCCTGGTACACCTGCAAGCGACTGTCAGGACGAGCTCGTCAACGACACGCAACAACTGAGAAAGAGTGCACGAGGCGATGAAAAAGAGAGAAGAGAAATGAAAAGCAGAAAGGGTGTTCCGTGGTAGATTGAAAAAAGGACAGCACCAGTACATGAGCTGACAAATTAAGAGAATAAGGGAAAAAGGGGACACAAAACCCACCTCAGCGTGCCCTCCTTGCAAGGCAAAACACCTGTTCACCCGACGCTCTCTCTCTCTGTTAATACATAACAACACACCGTGCAAAATAGTTTAACACCTCCAACTGAGAAACATACCAAAAAGTTGTTGATGGTGGACAGGGGACTTGATAAAAGGCAGGCAATATGTTTTTCCTTTTCCTTTTCACTGTGAATCTTCATATGAAGGCAAACACCTCTTTATATGTCTATGCACGTACACCGCTGCAGCAGCTCAGCAACTCTATACTCCCGGTCTTCTATTGCAACGCAATTAGTGGTGGTTGCCTTTTCCATCGTTTTTTTTTTCTTTTCCCTTCGTTCACCTACTACGTGCAGTCGGGATTGAAGTTGGGATCGAGGAATATGCGCGGCACCTCGCCCTCGTTCACGTCCACCTCCAGCAGCTTGCCCTCCTTTACCAGCTTCGACAGCACAAGATTCACGAAGCGCAGCTCTGCCTCGAGCAGCGGGCGGTTCAACGTCTTTACCTGCTCCAGGTACCACGTCACCAAGTCTTGCCGCGTCGGTGCGGCCGCCTCTCCGAGGTTCTTGAGATGTCCCACAAGGCGGTTTACAATGGCGAAGTAGTGGTCAGCCTTGATGCTCACCTTGCGCCGCGGGGCATCGGCTGCGGTCATGGCAGCAGTGGAAGACGACAGCGCATCGTCGGCAGTCTGCGCCGTCTCCGCGGCACCATCGCTGCGGCGTGTGGCTGTCCTGCCTTCTGCTGCCGACGCCTCACCACCACTGTCACCGCCACCCGTGGCGCTGCTCAATTTGTTGTTCCCGCTACTACCATGAGCACTACCAGTGCTGCTCTGCGGAGCATCGCGCTCGAGCTTCACACCGCCGCTACTGCTATTGTGATCACCCCCGCTTGTTGCGTCCTCGGCTGCTCCGCCCACGAGCTCCACCTCCGTCATGTCCAAGGTGGACAAGGACTGCCGCATCAGCTCCAGCGCCACCTCGACGTGCGTCGGACGCACCTCGTCACTCAGGTACACCTTCGCGGTGGCCTCGGACAGGCGGATGATGCTCTCCAGCAGACGCGTCGTCACTCGGTAGACTTTGCTGCGGTTCGAGAGGGAGTCCTGCAGCCGCATATCGCGGTAGGCGGCCACAATGAGCTGCGAGGCCTCCGGTGTCAGCCGCGGCGTCAGCGACCGAACGTAGCGGAGGTAGAGCTGAAAGTCCTCGGTGGAGAAGGGCGGACGCACGGCGGCGCCACCGAAGCGGTGCAGACGCAGCAGCTGATTCGCGATCGCAAAGTCGGCGTCGTCGCCGGAGTCGTCGACAATGACAAACATGAGATCAAAGCGCGACATGATCGGCGCCGTCATGGCAATGTTTTTCTGCAGCGGGCGGCGGCGGTCGTACTTGCCGCCGATGGGGTTCAGGGCGGCGAGCAGCGACGTCTTGGCGTTCAGCGTGGCCTTGATGCCCGCCTTGGCAATTGAAATCGTCTGCTGCTCCATCGCCTCGTGGATCGCCACCTGATCTTTCATCTCCATCTTGTCGAACTCGTCGATGCAGCAAATGCCGCGGTCACTCAGCATCAGCGCACCCGCCTCGATTGTGCGCTCGCCCGTGTCGACATCGCGCGTCACCGTCGCGGTCAGACCACTCGCCGTGCTTGCCTTGCCGCTCGTGTAGACGCCGCGGGGCATGATGGCCGACACCCATTTGAGGAACTGCGACTTGGCGGTGGAGGGGTCGCCGACGATGCAGGCGTTGATGTCGCCGCGTAGGGTGATGCGCTCGACCGTGGTCTTGGACACTCCGCCCACCATCTGCAGCAGTAAGCCGAGCTTCACCACGTCATGCTTGAACACATTCGGCGCCACGCAGGAGGTGAGGGCCTTGAGCAGGTTGTCGTGCCGCCGTATCTGCTGCACGCGCTGCCGCTCCGCCGGCGTCAGCACCACCTCCTCCCGCTCCGCTGCCCCGTCCACCACCTCCTTCACGGCGTGCGTCATCCTGCGGTCATCGCCGTTGCCGTCGGTGATCGTTGTGGCGAGGAAGCACATGCGGTAGCTCAAGTCGCGCACACCCAGCGCACGCAGCCCCGTCGCGCCCTCCATGTCCGCCTGCGCGTCCTGCTGTGCCCGTTGGCCGCCGGTCATCTGCCGCTGCACCTCTCGACGGTTTGCGAGGTTAAAGAGCTTCGCGACTTCGGGGATGACGATAGCGCAGCCCACCGCCAAGACACGGTCGCCCGGCTTGGCCACCTCGACGGCATCGACCCGCACAATCACCTCCATCGTGCGTGGCATGCACCCTGCGGGAATGTTGTTGGCGTCCTCCTGCATCCGCAGCTTCTGCCAGTCCCCAAAGCGCGTCTGCGGGTGGTTTGGGATTAGCTGGAACTTGTTCTTGTTCTCGCACTGCGTGTTGCGGCAGGTGGGCGGTTCGGTGTAGTGGAACTGCTGCTCAATCGGCAGGCTCTCCGTGCCGCAGTCGCTGCAGCGGAAGACGCCAACGAGCAGCTCCGGCCGCACCTGCGAGGTGCGCGTCACGACACCCTTGATCGAGCAGAGCTGCCCCACCAGCGAGGCCCGCAGCGAGCGAATTGTCAGACAGCGTGGGACGCTGGAGAAGACAAGACTCGGGTGGCAGCGGCCGCGGTTGCTGTACTCCTCCCCGTAGTACTGCAGAAGCACCTGGTGCAGGGCCTCGTTGAGGAAAGGCGAGAAGCGCTGGAAGTCCGACTCGATAACGGCGGCGGCGTCCTCGTCGAAGCGGATCAAGTCTGCCCACCGCACCACACACGTGCACCAGCTCGTGGACGTGCTAATGCGCTCCAATTGCGCGACAATGTAGTGCAGGGAATTGGGATCGCTGCCGTCGGTCGAGGGGGCAGCAAGATTTGGGTTGGCGCGCAGGACAGGGTCGACGAGGCGGCTGAGAAACAAGTGAACGGCCTCGCGGACTCGCACGCCGTCGGCGTCCACCTCCATCACCGGGGCCACATCCGCTGCGGGCTGCGGCAGTGCGGGGTCGTCGCGGATGTCCGGTGGATTCATTCTGGGGAGAAGCAGCTGGCAAAGAAAGAGAAGCTGAGAAGTGAAAAAAGAAAAACTGTCAAAGCTGTGAAGCCAAATCACAAGACAAGTTTATCAAGTGGGCTCTCGTGTCTGTGAGGATCATGAAGACGATTCTGCTAATGCAACGACGTGAGCAACCGCGTACACACACTCACGCAGCTGTTGACAAGAGAGGTTGAATCTTCTACGGTCCTGCGTGCCCTGGAGAAGACAGACAGTTAGCAAAGGAGAGGATAAGAGCGGTAGTCATAGAAAGTCAGAATTATTTTTTTGACGCATTTCGCAGAGGTACGTCGTTTGAGCGAGGGGGATGTGGTACAGCCATCATGTAGATATTTCCAGTCACGGTACTGGGAAACAAATCTGCCATAGCGATCTGCATCATCGCTCTCAGCTTTGACGATTCTGTCGTTTTTTTTTTTCATTTCGCATTCGGCGAAGAGAAGTGCTGGCCTTCTCTGCTTGATATCGCACACGGCAGATGACCACGCTCTATCTCTTGCCGAACTCAGCTCTCTTGCTGCTACTGTTCAGCGTGTGTTTTACTTGTAATGAAAGCAAAGATGTATATGAGAAGCAAAACATCAAGGACAGGAGACAAAAAAAAAAAAAAACACTGAAGCACAGAAACCAAGAAACGTTGAAAAAGGGGGCAACGTTGCGTTGAAAAGAACAAGCGTGCGCGATGCGGTCGCCACCGAATACGACACAACCAAGAAGGCAGGAAGTAAAGAAATAACTCACAATCATCGACACAGTCAACGCTTCGGTAGCCAGAAAGAAAAAAAAAAAAAAAGACGCAAAAAAAAAAGCAGAAAGAAAAGACTTTTCTTAGGTTTTTTGTTACTTTATCGATGACGTTGTTTTTTAAACACAGGCGGCGGCACACACAAACAGAGAGAGAGGCACACCGGTATAACGTAAGATATACAGAGCAAATGGGAGAAGATACTCGACAATGAACAAGTTGGCGTGAATGCGTGCACGCGCCAGTGGGAAGGAGAATAGGGGAAAAAAATGAGGAGCAAACGTTCGGAGGAGCAGCAGAGGGAAACAGAAAGTAAATGTGAGGGGACAAGGATAAAGTACAGACATAAAGCGAGTCAATGATAAAAAGAGAAAGAGAAAGATGAAGGGGGAATAGAAGAAAAGAAAAAACCGTACACTAATACCACAAACACTTCTTATGTTTTCTTTTTCGGAAAACGAAAAAAAAAAGGTAGAGCGAAAGAAAAGATTGAAGACGGCAGCAAAACAACAGGAGCCGCAATCTGTAGCAGCTGTTATTTTGTTTGTTTCTTTGTTTTCAACATTACAATTTTGTTGCGACTTGTATGTAAGTGCCACTCTCTCTTTTCCCCTTTTTTTCACTCTTGGCAAAGTCCTACTTCAACGTCTTTGACGTGATAAATTGTGTTTTTTTTTTCGCTTTTAGTAAAATTGAAAAAATGCACTTTTGTTGTAAAATTTAATCTCGGCACGAAACACGCTGCGGTAGCAGCCGCGAGCTTCTTTCAAACTTCAAAAAGACTTTGCTTCCTTTCACAGAAGAGCACGTCAGTAGACAGCGAGAGCTCAATAAAACGAGTGCATTAATACCCATCCAGTAGAAAAAAAAAAAGGCAGGTTACTTTATTCTCTACAAACGGGGAATATGGAAGAGAGAAAAGAACAGCTTTTCTTTTTTGGCGTTGTCAGCGGACATCTAACTTTCTAGGGATTCACAACTGTACTCCACTGCAGTATTTCAGCGCCATGCACATGTGACGAAAGAGAGGTGAAGGATGGCACGACCAACGCCGAGCACGCAGCACCCTCTTTTCCACTCAGGCCAGCGGAGAGCAAGAAAAAAGGAAAGAATCGAAAAAGGAGTAAATGAGAGGGTAATGAAGGCGCTAAATGACAACAATACCTGGCCAACACACACAAAAACTTTAAAAAAAGACTTTTACGGTGATAAAAGGAAAAAAACAAGCAACTTGTTGTACAGCAATCATATAAAGAAAGAAAAAAGGGTGTGAGGAGAAAATGGGAAAAAAAAAACAGTAAATGAAAGACAGAGAGAAGAAGCGAAGGGGGAAAAACTACCCTGCTGTCTGCGTCATAACAAGAAAGGGAAAAAAATGTGTAAACAAAGAAGAGACAGAATAGAAAAAAGCGAAAAAAGATCATAGTAGTCCGAGAACAAACAAGAAATCGGCACTGCAGAACCTCCGCTGCGAGTCTAGTTCAGAGAACAGTGAACAAACCACACGCATGAGGTCAGTTAAAACTATCCCCCAGCAAAAAGGAACAGAGAGAATAAAGGAAAGCAATTTAGATTGCAGGCACCAAAAAAAGAATCTCTCTTTTTTGGCCCCGGTGATAACGACTGAAAGAGGAAGGGCAACATTTCCGACCCACGATATAACATTCCTGACATCCCAGTTCGTCTCCAGCGCCACCTTCCAACTCGGCAAAACACTTGAAGGAAAATGAGCCAGAGTACAACAACAACAAACTCCAACGAAGAAAAAATGAAAATAAAAAAGAAACAATACACACACATCTAGTAAAAGACTTAAGTAAAAAAAAAAAACAGTGTAAGGCCGCCTGGCTACAAAGCAGTGCGTTCTCGCTCCGAGTGCCCTCACCTAGAAAGGCTAGAAAAACAAGTCCTTGTGAGCTGATAAAGAGAAACCTGCGACGACTACGCAACAGCTGCACCGACGGCGGGAGCGACTTCACACACACAGACCCACACTGCCACTCTGCACGTATCTTTAGTGGGTCAGAATCTTGTTCGCATGCGGCCCGAGGACGCCGTTCGCGCCGTACATGATCAGCACCGCAATCGCCGCAAGCACCGCGCACACAATGCACAACACACTCGACAGCGTCCAGTGCTGGTACATCTTCATCGGCCCACACGCCGCCACAGCGCCAATGAAGAACACGCCCGCAATCAGGATCAGCAGGTGCAGCGTGATGCTCACCTGCCCGCACCGCTTCGACGGCGTCAGCTCCGACACGTCGAACATGATCGAGATCAGGATCACCGTCACCGCGGACGTGCACACCGCCGACGCAGACCGCAGCAGCGCACCCTGCACAGCCGTGCGCCGCGTCACGTCCCGCGCAAACAGGTGCGACGTCGTCGTCTGCAGGTAGTCGAAGTACCCGCTGCAGAAGTGCACAACGTACTCCACGCCGATCGGCACCGTGCAGCTGATGCACACCTGCAGCACCGCGTCCACCTCCCACTTGAAGATCAGGCACACCGTCAGCGACCCGAAGCACACAATCGCAGCCACCATCGTCGCCGCCGCCGCCATCGTCACGCTCACGTAGTACACCAGCAGGAACACAAACGTCACCGCCAGCCCGATCCCCACCGCGAACCACAGGCTCTGCAGCGCACCCACCTTCGCCACCGCGGGCTGGAAAGTCGAGCTTGTGTACGACACCGAAACTTTGTTAAGTGTCGCTAAGTCGAGATAGGGGCTGACAAGGTACTTCTCAATCCAGTAGTAGTACGAAACAAGCTCATCAGCGGAGCTCGCACTCGTCACTCCGGACGTTTGCACGCTATAGCGGACATACTTTAGGTGAAGGGGCACCATGGTGTACGAAAAGGAAAAGACGACCTCTCCAAGCCTGCCGGCCGCCTTGGCATAGTTGTAGAGGTCCGCTTCGCTCTTGATGACGTTGTAGGGGGTACTCGCAAGGTAGTCTTCAATAATTGAACGCGGTTGCCACGAGACAGCATCCGAGAAACGCACCTGAGTCGCGATGGCAATAATTACCTCGGGCCAGTTCGGATTGTCGACAATAGGCGATACAGCAGTGAGGTCGAAGAGGTAGTCGACATAGACGGGTGAGGCGGTGCCGGCGCCGGTGCAGATGCCGTTGCCACCACACACGCCACACCTATCAAATGTCTTGCCGCTGGCAGGGATGCCATCGCACCCGCGACACAGACCGTTGCCGCCACACACACCACACGCGTCGATGCTCATCGCAGCAGCCGCTGTCGTGTACGTCAGCCCATTGCAGCCCAGCGCAGTCCCTTCGCTCGTGCAGGAGGCACCGTTTGGCGCCAGGCACGTCCCGCATGTGCCGCCGGACCACACTCCCGGGTTCGAGCACTTGCACTGCAGCGCAGAGGTGTCGTTGAGATCGCGCGCCAAGCCGCAATACGGTAGCATCAGGTTGCTCTCGGCGTACCACCAACACTCGCTCTTTGCCAAGCACGTTGTCTTGTCCAACACCGTGCTGCACTCCGTGTCCATGTTAGGGAGACCTGTGCGTCCGCACGCGCTGCACATCGTCTCCGTGATGGTGTTCACGTTCGTGGCTGCGTCGTGCGTCATGCACGCGTTCGCGATGCACGTCCGCACGTTCCACACGCTGTAGTCCGGCGTCGACACGTCGGGGCACGTCCCGCGCAGCGTGCAGTCCGCAGCGCACGTCTCGCACCGCGGCCCCACGAACGCGCCAACGCACGAGCACTCGCCCGTCACGTCGTCGCACATGCCGCCGTTCAGGCAGTCGCACACCTGGCACGTCGCGCCACGCCAGTGGCCCACACACCCGCACATCTCCACGCCCGTCGGCGACTCCGCAGCGCTCAACAGCGGCCCGCGGCCACCGCACTGCGCTGCCACGTCGCAGTACGTCCCGCTCCAGCCCGCGTCGCAAGTGCACGTGCCATCCGTGCCAAGAGTGCCGTGCGACCCGCAGTCGACCGCCTGCACGGAGCACACCGACCCGCTGTAGCCGGCGTCGCACTTGCACTGCGACGTGTACTGGTCACACGCCCCGTGCGCGCCGCACACGTCCTCCGCCGGGCACACCGTGGTGCACGTCGCGCCGCTCGGCACCAGCAGCCCACTCACCGCCCAGTTACAGTACGAACAGTCGCGCGTCACGCCGCATGTGCACTGCGACGGTGTCAGTGCACCCGGCACGCTGCAGCCACCGCAGCCATCAAGAGTGGCATCACCGTTTACGGTGCCCGCACAGTCCAAACAGGCGTTCGTGCCGTTGCACACACCGCATCGGTCTACGTATAGATTAATCTGTTCGCCGAAGGTGGGAGAACACTCAGCGACGTCCGTCGCACCCGCTTGCCTGTAGTCTTGAACAGAGCGGTAGTACGATGAGCAGAACGTGCAACTGCCGCGCTGGCCAAAGGTGCCGTCTAGCGCAGCAAACTCGTTGGCAGCACCTTCTTGCCCAGAGATGAGCGTGTTGGGCAGACCACCAGCCTTGATAAAGGAGCCGGCAATGCATACAGCGATGAACATCGCCAGGAGCAAGGCGAGGAAAACAAAGCGAAGGCGGTACGTCAGCGGGAAAAAGTAGTTTAGAAGAACTTTCTCAAAGAGCGAGTAGCCGTCCCGCTTCACCTTTCGTCGCATCAGCCGCCGCATCCGCTCGTCTGGTGTCTCGTTGGCGACCTTGCCGAACATACCGCAGCACCCCGTGCGTTTAACATCATCGCGGTGCTTCCAGCGGTAGCGCAGCTTGGTGAGACCAAAGCCGGAGGGTCCTCCTGTCACGTTCACGGCGCCAGGGCTACGGCCGGTACCGCCACCAAAGGGTGCAGCCGCGTCCTCCTCCAAGGACAAGGCACCACTCCGCAACGCACTGCAAATCACAGAGGTCGGGTCCTGCGCGCGTGCCGTGTTGCGCACGGCAAGGGGCACCAGCGTCGCCGTGCGGTTCTGCGACGTCGTCTCGACGCCGATCTGCATGCCCACGTCACGCCAGCGGTCCGCAAACGCGGCGACCTCCGTGTCATTCACACCTTGGTCAGCGAGTGTCTCCACCTGCGGCGGAACAGCCTCTTCGTTGTCCCCTTGCGTTGGTTGGCTCAACGCCTCGCAGAGCCCAATCCAGCACTCCTCACTGCGCTCAACGTAGGTTGGGGGAATGTGGATCAGGTCGGAGGGCATCACCATGCGAGGGTTGAAGTACGCTCGCTGCCCATTAGGACCGGCGAGTGAGTTCGATTCTCCCGCATCTGCGAAGTCTTGCAGCGAGAACTCCGGCAGCTCCTCGGCGTCCTTCCCACCCGCCGCCTCCACCACCTCCTTCCTCGTCTTTCGGATCTTGTGCACCGCACCGACGACGTCGTGACGCGCCGTCCGCAGCTTCGCGTAGCCGGCCGTGACCTCGGAGCGAATAAAGTCCTTGAAGCCCTTGTAGATGCGCTTGTTGATGCCGCGATTCGCACCGATACGCGCTTTAATCAAGTCCTCGTCCAGCCAGTAGGGCTTCTCGTTGTCTGCGATGTTGTCCTGCACGGCGCCAAGAACGTTCACCAGGTGCTCCGAGCGGCGGCACTCCTGCATCGCGGCGTTCAGCACGTCGCTCTGCTTCTGCAGGTTGCGCCGCCGGTTCGCAAAATACATGTGGTGCAGCACCACCAGCGCAGGCGTCGGCAGCACGATGCAGTACATGTTCCACAGCAGCGCGATCATCATGAACACGCTGAACTGCACCACAGAGTTGAATAGCGACGTCGTGTTGATGGCGAAGATGATGATGGCCAGCACGTCCGCGATCCACACGCCAACAGAGATGCGCCGGATCGTGAAGCACAGCCGCTGCGCAACGCTCAGGTTGTTCTGCCGTCCCTTCGTCGCCATGATCCCGCTGTACACGAACATGTCGTAGAAGCTCAGCGTCCCGTGCATGCAGAACGTCGTCACCCAGATCACCGCAGAGTACGTCGTCAGCGGCAGCGTCTTGTAGATCAGTGCGTACAGCCCCACAGCAGCCATGTACACAAAGATTGTCTGCGCAACAGTGTAAAGACCCACGACAAAAGTACGACAGTGCCACCAGCTCAGCAGGAAGCAGATCACGGCAGCAACACCCACCTTGTAGCCCTCCTTGCGACCGGCAATCTCCATCAGCAAGTCCTCCGACGACCCACCGCCAAGGTAGAGCTTGGCGTAGTAAAGGTTGACGGACTCCCGGACGTACTTCATCGCTTTCGGGAGAAACTTCTGCATGCGGTCGAGGTACACCTTGCGGTCCTGCCCACGCGTCGAGGCGAAGGTGAACTGCGAGCGCAGCTGACGAGCGACGGGGTTAGAAGTCGAGAAGTTGGCATCGAAGAACCAGCCATAATTTGGGTTGGCGAGGATGCGGGGTAGGTTGTCCAGCTGGTAGTAGTTGCCTGTGCCGTTCAGGTTCCATACGGACTTGTCCCACACGGGAAACGCGATTTGCGTGACGCTGGACACCGGTGCACAGGTCGGGTACACGTTGTTCACCACGCCGTTGCGAAGGTCGTTGGTAAAGCACACATCCTCGTATTCGGATTGGCTGGTGATCATTGACTCTACGAGTCGATACATTGAGAGCATCTCGCTGCTGATCATGTTGGAGAGTGTTGCGGCCACATGGTCAGAAAACCCGATACGGGCCTGGTCATCTGCGACGGCCTTCAAGTCCACCACCGCCCGCAGCTCGAGGGTGTCCTGCACGATGCTGCGCTCGTGGAATGGGTTTGTGCCATCGATGAGGATGTTCACCCCGCTCAGTGACACAGCCCACGAGTCGAGTACGCCGTTAATCTTCACGGCATCGCGCCGGACAGGGACGGTGGAGCGGATTTGGTAGTCATCCAGCGTGTAGGATGTTTCGGGCTGAATGTACACACAGCCAATGACAAAAAAAGCGAGCGGAAGCAGAAAGGTGGTGAGCATCAGGCACGGGTATTTGCTAACGATTCGCCCGAGCATGTGCGTCGGGTAGCGCTTGCCCTCCACGCCGACATCTTCGGTGCTAATCTCGGGGGCTGTGTCGGTCGTGTAGACCTTCTGCTTCAGCGAAAAGAACCGCATGATGAGCCTTAAACGCGATTCACAACGAGAAAAAAGAGAAGGGTAAAAAAGAAAAGAGAGGCACAACACTCTCTACAGTAGAAGAAGCAACAGAGAGTGAGAGAGAGGGAAAAAGAGGTGAGAGGGGGCTTCAACACTCAGCAGAAGCTGCGCCAACAGCAAAGCAAAAAATGGGCAGACACCAGCAAATGCCGCCTGGTGTCTCTAGCAAAAATAAATTAAAAAGAAAAAGATCAGACACAGTGTCTTCAATTTTGTCGGTGTTGTTGTTGCACTCAGACAAATTTGTAATGTTACCTTAAAGAGCTTCATGTGTTGCGGTGTAAAATCGAGTCCAAAGACGTGAGTTCACAGACGGGAAAAGAAGGGCAAAATAAAAAAAGAAGGCAAAAAGTACATAAACGGAAGGTGAGAGCAGAGGGAGTGGGGAAGAGGGAGTGGAGGAGATTCGTCACGAGCTGTGAAAATCAATGGAAGCGATGACACACATTTATAGCTCAACAGGCACCAGCCACCAAGTTTCGCGGTAAAAGGCCCAATCAAAGAAAGCCAGCAACACAGCAGCGGCGGGGCAAGAGGATCCATCGGCGGCGGCCACAATCTTGAAAGGCAGAGAAAACGTCCCGCTCTTCGGTCCTGCTGACACTAACGGAGCGCCATCAGCCATCGGAGAGCGATAATCATTCTAAGCTTTTCTGGGAAGCACCTACGCAGCACCGTTAATTTATTGAAAGCTTATTTGCCTTGTGCAAAACAGGCGCGAAAGTAAAGAGAAACGGAATGACTCGCCGTCACATGAAGGTCAAACACCAAGAAACAGAGAGCGAGAGATTCGGACACCCTCAACACCCACCAAGTGGATAACAACAAAAGAAAAAGCAGAAGGAAAGGGTGGTCGAGAAAGGCAACAGGAGAAGACGGTACAGTAAACATGGAAGGAGGTCAGTAGAGAACACCGCAGCTTCTCAGCGTCAAAACATAAAAAAAAAAAGGGTTGACAACAGCGATCCAAAAATTAGCGCCTTTCTTTTTTTTGGTTGTTTGTTTGTTCCGGTAACGATCGTGATACGTGTACATGAGCACTGCTGCACAACAGAACTTGTGAAACACTTTAAAATTAGGTATATGATAATTATAAAAGATATTCTGTCAGAAGAAGCCGCCTATACCCTAGTCGACCACCGAAACAAAGAAGGAGGAAATATCCGCAGCCAGTCAAAGTGCAGAGGCGCCTGACGGAACCTTTCGCAAGGCGCTCTAGTATAGACTGTCACAAAGAAAATTAAGATGTACCAAGGACAAGGAGAGAAAGAGTTCGAAGGTACGAGCTTTGGTCCAACGCTGAACTAAAAAAAGGAGGTAAAGAAGCGTATGTACATCCCAAATCATGCCGAAAAAAAGTCATAAACGAGAAAAGGGTGTTCACAGAGCAAGCGTAAAGACAAAAAGTAGAAAAACGAGACCACGCAATCAATAATAACTTTGCACATACACAGCAAAAAGAGGTTTTTTGAAAAAAATATATTATTTTAAAAAAGCAGCAAAAAGTGTAGACTATTATCATTTGGTCACATGGCACAACAAGGGCGGAAATACAATCACATGGGCAGATAAAAAAATGAGAGAAGCTCCAGCAGAGCCTGCACAACAAGAAGAAAGAAAAAGAAAAAAAGAGAGAAGACTGCGGTAAAGACCTCCAGACAGTAAATCCGAGAGTCGCACCACAACCCACCTTGTCAGCAACGGCCAACAATATGTCAACTTCAGACAGGCACTGCAACCGAAAAAACAGTATCCCAACGAAGTAGGTGCCTCGTGTGTGTTTTTTTTTTTGCTTTCTTCGCCTTAGCTTAAGGTAAACACGCAAAAGCCGCGGAAATGTCTACCAACGCAGAGACACGCCACATCAAGGAGAGATACACCATCACGCAATTCGCTTCATGGACGCACTTCTCCAGCCCGCATCACTTAAGATATTCCGCTGCCCATTATAAATCAACTGTCCCTGAGACTAGCAAGAACGTCTTTGCTTCGCTGTTTGCAGAAGAGGAACACACACACACACACACACACAACTAGTAAAAAAGCTTTATGCACACTGAAGATATTTGCAAGAAAAAAAAAAGAACCCCGCGACGACTACGCAACAGCTGCACCGACGGCGGGAGCGTATTCACACACACACACACACACTGCCACTCTGCGCGTCTCTTTAGTGGGTCAGAATCTTGTTCGCATGCGGCCCGAGGACGCCGTTCGCGCCGTACATGATCAGCACCGCAATCGCCGCAAGCACCGCGCACACAATGCACAGCACACTCGACAGCGTCCAGTGCTGGTACATCTTCATCGGCCCACACGCCGCCACAGCGCCAATGAAGAACACGCCCGCAATCAGGATCAGCAGGTGCAGCGTGATGCTCACCTGCCCGCACCGCTTCGACGGCGTCAGCTCCGACACGTCGAACATGATCGAGATCAGGATCACCGTCACCGCGGACGTGCACACCGCCGACGCAGACCGCAGCAGCGCACCCTGCACAGCCGTGCGCCGCGTCACGTCCCGCGCAAACAGGTGCGACGTCGTCGTCTGCAGGTAGTCGAAGTACCCGCTGCAGAAGTGCACAACGTACTCCACGCCGATCGGCACCGTGCAGCTGATGCACACCTGCAGCACCGCGTCCACCTCCCACTTGAAGATCAGGCACACCGTCAGCGACCCGAAGCACACAATCGCAGCCACCATCGTCGCCGCCGCCGCCATCGTCACGCTCACGTAGTACACCAGCAGGAACACAAACGTCACCGCCAGCCCGATCCCCACCGCGAACCACAAGCTCTGCAGCGCACCCACCTGCGCCACCGCGGGCTGGAAAGTCGAGCTTGTGTACGACACCGACACGTTGTTCGCCGTCGCCAGGTCTCGCAGCGGACCGACAAGGTACTTCTCAATCCAGTAATAGTATTCAACGGTGTAGGCCGCAGAGCTCTCGCTGTTCGTCACTGTGCTCTCCACGCGGTACAGGATGTAGGTGAGATCGGTCGGCTCCTTGTTCGTGTTCAGCGTGAAGACAGCCTCGCTGAGCCGCCCGTTGGAGCGTACGTAGTTGTAGAAGTCCAACAAGTTCCCGATTGAGTAGTCGGCGTTGTCTCTCAAATAGTCCTCCACCACCGTCCGCGACTGTGAACCGGTGCTGTCGGAGAGACGCACCTGGTTCGCGACAGTCGCGATCACCTTGCACCAGTTCGGATTGTCGAGAATTGGCGATACAGCAGTGAGGTCAAAGAGGTAATCGACATAGACGGGTGAGGCGGTGTCGGCGCCGGTGCAGGTGCCGTTTCCACCACACACACCGCACACATCAAATGTCTTGCCGCTGCCGGGGATGCCATCGCACCCGCGACACAGACCGTTGCCGCCACACACACCACACGCGTCGATGCTCATCGCAGCAGCCGCTGTCGTGTACGTCAGCCCATTGCAGCCCAGCGCAGTCCCTTCGCTCGTGCAGGAGGCACCGTTTGGCGCCAGGCACGTCCCGCATGTGCCGCCGGACCACACTCCCGGGTTCGAGCACTTGCACTGCAGCGCAGAGGTGTCGTTGAAATCGCGCGCCAGGCCGCAATACGGTAGCACCAGGTTGTTCTCGGCGTACCACCAACACTCGCTCTTTGCCAAGCACGTTGTCTTGTCCCACACCGTGCTGCACTCCGTGTTCATGGGAGAGAGACCTGTGCGTCCGCACGCGCTGCACATCGTCTCCGTGATGGTGTTCACGTTCGTGGCTGCGTCGTGCGTCATGCACGCATTCGCGATGCACGTCCGCACGTTCCACACGCTGTAGTCCGGCGTCGACACGTCGGGGCACGTCCCGCGCAGCGTGCAGTCCGCAGCGCACGTCTCGCACCGCGGCCCCACGAACGCGCCAACGCACGAGCACTCGCCCGTCACGTCGTCGCACATGCCGCCGTTCAGGCAGTCGCACACCTGGCACGTCGCGCCACGCCAGTGGCCCACACACCCGCACATCTCCACGCCCGTCGGCGACTCCGCAGCGCTCAACAGCGGCCCGCGGCCACCGCACTGCGCTGCCACGTCGCAGTACGTCCCGCTCCAGCCCGCGTCGCAAGTGCACGTGCCATCCGTGCCAAGAGTGCCGTGCGACCCGCAGTCGACCGCCTGCACGGAGCACGCCGACCCGCTGTAGCCGGCGTCGCACTTGCACTGCGACGTGTACTGGTCACACGCCCCGTGCGCGCCGCACACGTCCTCCGCCGGGCACACCGTGGTGCACGTCGCGCCGCTCGGCACCAGCAGCCCACTCACCGCCCAGTTACAGTACGAACAGTCGCGCGTTGCGTCGCAGCTGCAGCGATCCGACCCACTCGGTACGCTGCAGCCACCGCAGCCATCAAGAGTGGCATCACCGTTTACGGTGCCCGCACAGTCCAAACAGGCGTTCGTGCCGTTGCACACACCGCATCGGTCAGCGTACAGGTTCATCTGAGTGCCATAGGCGGGAGAGCAGACGGCGATGTCGGGAATCGTAGCTTGCCTGTAGTCTTGAACAGAGCGGTAGTAAGGGGCGCAATAGGTGCAGTCGCCGCGCATCCCAAAAGTGGCGTCCATACCAACGAACATAGCTGCAGCACCTTCTTGCCCAGAGATGAGCGTGTTGGGCAGACCACCAGCCTTGATGAAGGAGCCGGCAATGCATACAGCAACGAACAGCATCACCAGCAAGGCGAGAAAAGAAAACCGGAAGCGGTAGATTGCCGGTAGGAAGTAGTTGATTAAAAAGCGTTCGAAGAGCGAGTAGCCGTCCCGCTTCACCTTCCGCGCCATCAACCGCCGCATCCGTTCGTCTGGTGTCTCGTTGGCGACCTTGCCGAACATACCGCAACACCCCGTGCGTTTAACATCATCGCGGTGCTTCCAGCGGTAGCGCAGCTTGGTGAGGCCAAAGCCGGAAGGCGCACTCGTGGCCTGCACCCCCGCGTTGCCGTTCTCCTCCGGCGCGGCTGCGGAGACGGCCGGCCGCTGGCTGGATGACGACTCGCCGGCGCTACTACCGACGAGCATTGAGGGGTCGTGTGCGCGTGCCGTGTTGCGCACAGCAAGGGGCACCAGCGTCGCCGTGCGGTTCTGCGACGTCGTCTCGACGCCGATCTGCATGCCCACGTCACGCCAGCGGTCCGCAAACGCGGCGACCTCCGTGTCACTGGTGCCCTGCCTCTTGAGGGCGTAGACGTGGGGCGGCACCACGTCCCCGTTGGCGTCGTGTGTGCGCTGCCCGATGGCCGAGCATAATCCCATCCAGCACTCCTCGCTGCGCTCGACGTAGGTTGGGGGAATGTGGATCAGGTCGGAGGGCATCACCATGCGAGGGTTGAAGTACGCTCGCTGCCCATTAGGACCGGCGCCTGCATCATCGGCAAGGGGATTGGCGTCTCCGACCTGCAAGAAGTCCTGCAGCTGCACCGGGGGCAGCTCTATGTCCTTCGAGGTGCTTCCATCTATGACGAGTTGCTTCGTCTTTCGGATCTTGTGTACCGCACCGACGACGTCGTGACGCGCCGCGTGGATCCTGTTGACCCCCTCGCGTAACTGTGTTCTTGCGAAATCAAGGGGGCCAGAATAGGTGCGCTTGTTGATGCCGCGATTCACACCGATACGTAACTGCGCAACGTCGTCACCGATGTAGTACGACTTTTCGTTGTCCGCGATGTTGTCCTGCACGGCGCCAAGAACGTTCACCAGGTGCTCCGAGCGGCGGCACTCCTGCATCGCAGCGTTCAGCACGTCGCTCTGCTTCTGCAGGTTGCGCCGCCGGTTCGCAAAATACATGTGGTGCAGCACCACCAGCGCAGGCGTCGGCAGCACGATGCAGTACATGTTCCACAGCAGCGCGATCATCATGAACACGCTGAACTGCACCACAGAGTTGAATAGCGACGTCGTGTTGATGGCGAAGATGATGATGGCCAGCACGTCCGCGATCCACACGCCAACAGAGATGCGCCGGATCGTGAAGCACAGCCGCTGCGCAACGCTCAGGTTGTTCTGCCGCCCCTTCGTCGCCATGATCCCGCTGTACACGAACATGTCGTAGAAGCTCAGCGTCCCGTGCATGCAGAACGTCGTCACCCAGATCACCGCAGAGTACGTCGTCAGCGGCAGCGTCTTGTAAATCAGTGCGTACAGCCCCACAGCAGCCATGTACACAAAGATTGTCTGCGCAACAGTGTAGAGACCCACGATGAAGGTGCCGCAGTGCCACCAGCTCAGCAGGAAACAGATCACGGCAGCAACACCCACCTTGTAGCCTTCACCATCGCAGGCAATCTCAATCAGGAGGTTCTGCGACGACCCACCGCCAAGGTAGAAATCTGCAAAGTCAAGCTGAACAGCTCCCCCGCCGTTGACAAAGCGCATCACCTTGGGCAGGAACTTCTTCACCTGCTTCCTGTAGTCGCGCTTTGACTCCCCTTTCGAGGAGGCGAAGGTGAACTGTGAGCGCAGCTGACGAGCGACGGGGTTGAGCGTCGAGAAGTTGGCATCGAAAAACCAGCCGTAGCTCGGGTTGGCGTAAATGCGCGGAAGATAGTCCAGCTGATACACCGAACCAGTGCCCGTCATATTCCACTCAAGGCCGTCCCAGACAGGAAGGAGATACTGTGCAACACTCGCAACAGGCGTGCAGGTGGGGTAGTCCTCGTTCGCCACGCCGTTGCGAAGGTCGTTCGTAAAGCACACTGCCTCGTAGCCGTCCTGCTGCGTGATAAGCTCCTCCACGGCGTGGTAGACTCTGAAAACGCTCGTGGTGAGAAAGTTGCCAAAGCTGTCACGGGTTTTGTCGTCGAGGTTCATCAACTTTGCGTAGTTCATCAGCCGTGGCAGATTGATAGCAGCGCGCAGCTCCACCGTGTCCTGGACAAAGGCGCGCTCGTGGTTGACATCGAGGATGTAGTCCAGATTGCTGGCGCCGGAGAGCGCGACAGCCCACTTGTCGATTACGCCGTTGATCTCCACCGCATCACGCTGCACCGCGATGTTGGAGCTAATTTGGTAGTCTGCGATGGAGCAAGAGATGTCTCTCTGAATGTACACGCAACCAATCACAAAGAAGATGAAGGGCACAAGCACCGTGAGAAACAGTAGTCCGGGGCGGCGCGCCATGACGCGGCCGAGCGCGTTGGTTGGGTACCGCTTCCCCTCCACACCAACATCTTCCGACTCGTTGATGGCGGCGCTGTCGGTCGTGTAGACCTTCTGCTTTGGTGAAAAGAAAAACATTGTCAGGTTCGCAGAGTTGTAGCTCCGAAAAGAGAACGAACTTAGACGAACAACCGCGAAACAACAACAACAAAAAAGAAAGAGAAACAAGCCAGCCTGTGTGATCTCGCTCAAGTGCTTTCTTCTCGTGCTTTAGCTACAAGCACCCGAGATCGCTGCTGAGGTTGCCTATGTCAGCAAGCAGCACTTAATTCTTAAAAAAAGAGACAAAAATCTGACCAGCCGACCAGCTGAATTAAAGAGACGTGGTAAAACAGAGAGATAAAAAAAAACTCACACTAAAACGTCGCAGTATGACGTGTTCCTTGAAGATTGAAGAGCCAAAAGAGAGAAAAAGGGGCTTTTACAGAAGCAAAACGATGCCAAATGTGAACACACACACGGGACTACCACTCTCTCACACAGGCAAAGGGCCCGTTGACGAGTTTGGAGGCTTTTGAACCTTGCCTTCCCTGTCAGCACGGGCTAGGAAGAATGCGCCTGTTGAAAGGGGAAAAAAAAAACAATGTACGCAACAATCAAAGACTTTTAAAAAAAGTTGTCACATAAAACAGTTCGTATGTAAACAAAAGGCGCAAAGACACGCAGGATGTGATGTGTGCGCCGTGGTATTGTTTTCCCCCCTTTTTTGAACGCTTTGCTCGAGTATTTGGAGGTTAGAGCTTCGGCGTTTTAATTTTTTTTTGGTAATTTGAGCAAGCAAGCAATAAGGAAGAAGGAAAGTGTTAAACAGCGGGAACAAGAGAAAAGAGATGACAGCAAGGGAGAAGAACAAGCGTACCCGTTGCCTCCTCGATACTCTTTACAAGAGGCGCGAAACACGTCGTTGACGCGGTAAAAGCAAGAAGAACAGAACTAGCCGTAACACCAAGAGTGCTCCTACGAAGGGCAGCGCTGTGGGAGAGGCACGTGGAATCAGAAAGCGGAACAAACGAAGGGGTGATAAGATGTGAAAAGGAGGTAAAATGTAGACTTAAGAGAAATTTACGAAAGGGTATCTGCATCGAGTGAGTCGCGTCAACGCGCTATTGCTGTAGCTTGACCCTCAAAGTGGTGATAACTTCCTCTATTTTCCTGGCGTCGCTAAAAAAGCCTTTTTTTTTCAAAGTTACTTCAGTGCGCAAACTTTTGAGGTGGCCAATCTGGCCCGCAGAAACCACAACGATCTTCGTGGAAAAGACAGCAACATGACAGGTTTTTGTTTTGTTTCTTGTGGTTGTTACCATGGCATTACTTTTTTTTTTTTTTAAGCCTCGCGAAGTGTCACCTTCGCGATAAGCGTCGCTGATGGCGTTCATCTCCCTCTTTTAGTGTACTTCTCAGACTTGACGCACTCCAAAAAAAAAACCGTGCAGGAGATTGCCGCTGCGCCTGGCCAGCCCAAGCCCCGTCTCTCTCTTGTATTCCCATATTTGTCTTTTTTTTTTTTGCTTCGTCCCACCTTGTACGTCGCAGGGACCAACAGGGAAGAGAAGCGCGTACCCCGCGCACAGACTTTTTAAAACTTGGACAACTGAAGAAGAGACACAAAGGAACAAACAACGAAGGAGAAAAACAAGAACATACGATTTGTGCTGCCGGTCAACACGAGAGCCAACGATCACGGAGTGCAACACCAACGATGTGGCACTCATAGGGAAAAGGAGAAACAAGAGATCGGCGCCTTCGCTCCGCACGCTCGTTTTGCGTCCGCGGTCGTTGAAATTTCTCACGTCATCGACGTGATAGGTTGCCGTCGTGAAACGAAAGGAGGAGAGAAAATGGGGGAAAAAAAACAAAAGGAGCTTTGTGCGAAGTACAAAGTGGCGCATTCGTCCTCTCCACCTCACGCGCCACGTCGTAAGAGTCGTTGATTGCAGTCTGCGGGTATACAACACGCGCGGGTGCCGCTGTGAAAGCCCCTGCTAGAACGCCTGGCTATGCCGGACATCGCCTACTTGATGGGGTAAGGGTTCTCCAGGCCTGGGTAGGGGAACTCCTTCGCGAAGGCCTTCACTTCATCCCCCAAGGCGCGGACCGCCGCCGACTCGCGCGCAGCGCTCACAAAGTCCGTGAGCTTCGTTGACCCGGCAGACTTCTGCACCTCCTTCGAGAGCTGCACCGAGCGGATGAGGAACTGCGCCACCTGCTTAAAGTCCTCCTCTTTGAAGCCGCGCGTCGTGAGAGCGGGGGCACCGAGACGAATGCCGTGCGGCGCCTGCGCGCTCTTGTCGCCCACAATGGTGTTCTTGTTGGCCGTGATGTGGGCCAGGTCGAGGAGCTTCTCCACCTTCGACCCGGTGATGCCGTGCGGGCGGAGGTTCCACAGCAGCAGGTGGTTGTCTGTGCCGCCGCTGACGAGCGCCTCGCCACCCTGCGTGAGCCCTTCCGCAAGGGCCTTGGCGTTCGCCTTGACCTGCTTTGCGTAGACGCGCCACTCCGGCGTTGCCACCTCCTTCAGCTGCGTTGCAACGCCTGCGATCTGGTGCATGTGCGGGCCGCCCTGCAGCGTCGGAAAGACGGCACCGTTGATGGCCTCCTCGACGTTAACGGTGGTCTTGCCCTGCGTTACCTGCTTCTTGAAGAAGACGAGACCAGAGCGCGGACCACGCAGCGTCTTGTGCGTCGTTGAGCTGACGACGTCGGCGTACTCGAAGGGGTTGTTGTGCTCCTGTGCGGCGACGAGGCCGGAGAAGTGCGCCATGTCCACCATCAGGTAGGCCCCAACGCTGTCGCAGATGGCGCGGTAGCGCTTGTAGTCCCAGTCACGTGGGTAGGCCGACCCGCCGGCGATGATGAGCCGCGGCTTGTAGATCTTCGCGAGGGACTCGAGCTGGTCGTAGTCGATGAGGCCTTCTGGGGTGAGGCTGTAGGGCAGGCTCTCGAAGAAGATGGAGGAGGCGGAGATGCGCTTGGTCGGGGTGTAGAAGCCGTGCGTGAGGTGGCCGCCAGCCGGCAGGTCCAGGCCCATCAGACGATCGTGGGGGCGCAGCAGGGCGGAGTAGACAGCCAGGTTCGCCGGGGAGCCGCTGTAGGGCTGCACGTTGACGCCCCACACCGCCTTGTCCAGGCGGAAGGCGGCGAGAGCGCGGGCGATGCACAAGTTCTCGAGCTCGTCCACCACCTCGGTGCCGCCGTAGTAGCGGTTGCCAGGAAGTCCCTCGGCGTACTTGTTGGTAAAAATGGAACCGAGGCACTCCAGCACCGCGCGCGAGGTGAAGTTCTCGGAGGCGATCAGCTCCAGTCCCTCCACCTGGCGATCCATCTCCTTCTGCATCAGCTGGTAAATCTCGGGGTCGTGCTCCTTCAGGCCGACGTTGCCCGGCAAGGACGCCGCGCGGCCCTTCGCCGTTGACGCTGCCCGGCAGATCAGAGAGGCGCCGCGGAGCATTGCTTAAAATGTGTGGCTCTTACTGGATGTGGAGATGCTTGTTCTCCTAATAAACAGCCCAAACTGCACGCAGCGTGGAGTTCAAACTAACGTGTGTGTGTTTTTATCTCTGTGTGTGTGTGGCAGAGAGAAGGAGCGCGTCAAGAGGTACTTAAGCAAAAATAGAAGCACCACGTGGTGGAGAGAAACTTTAAAAAAAGACCCGAAGAGAGAGAAAGCTTTTTTAAACAGGTGTAAGCAGTTCCTGAACGAGAGCCGCGCACGAAAAGAAGAAGAAGCGCGAACGACAGCGATACAACTATAGTGAGGAGGAAGAAAGTCAATGTTAACGCTAGCCAGAGAAAGGAACAGGAGATGAAGCAATAGTGTGTGGGGGGTGTTTTATTGTGTGCCTGCGTGTTGTTATCGAGAATGTTGTTTTAAGAAAAATAAAATCCGAAAAGAAGTGAGATGCGTAAATTGCGCGGGAATGCGAAGCACAGATGGGGACTCTGATGCAGCAGTCTGCTGTGCGGTTGAATGCAACACGTGTCAGTGGAATGGCGCAGCGTCATTGAGCGTGTGAGAGAAAAACAAAATGTTTGGATTGTCATCAACGCCGTGATGTACCATGAGAAGCGAAGCCGTCAGAGCGTCGGACAGAAAGAGAAGGAAGCCGCAGAAGGGAAGATAGAGTAGAGGGGAGAGCGATGTAAAGGGAAATGCAAAGCCCGCACTTGTGCAGAACAGTCATCCGGGGAGATCAGTGCGTTGCGTACGGGAACTTACACGACAAAGTGCAAAACGCCTCTTCTGCAGCGGAAAAATGAAGTTGTGTCGCAGATGCACAACAGGTTAACGGCCGGTAACGCCTCTCTGCTTCGGTGATTTGCTTGTCCCTCTTCCGCGTGCAGCCCGCTTCATTCTCGCACCTTTTGCAGTGCTCTGCCTTGTAGACAAGTGTGTGTGTGTGTGTGTGTGTGCGTTTGTGTGTGACGTGAAAACCTAGCGAAAACTGTCGAAAATACAAACCGGCTTCGCCAACAACGAGACCAAACAAACGAACAAAAGAAAAACCCTCTTAGCAGACAGCGCGTCCTGTAAAGCTGGCGTCTCATCACCAAACTTCGCCCATTATCTCACCAGGGCAAAGAAGGCGAGGAGCTGCCCTCAGAAATGTCAGCCTACCCCTTCCCTCTCGGCTACTCAGCTAGGAAGGCCTTAATGTTCAGCGTCTTGATGGGCAGATCCTTCGCAGATCGCAGCGTGCCTTGGTTGTGCATCGACTTCACACGATTCACAAGCACCTTGCGGTTCGACCAGAAGGTGTCCTGCACCTTCTTGAACTGCATGTAGCGCGCCTCCTCCTCTGTCTCTTTCATCTTCTTCGACATGCCCACCAACGAGCGGTTCACGTTGATCCACCGACTGCGGTAATCGCGAACCGCCTTCGTCTCCTCGAAGTCGGTGTACATGTGCGGCTCGTCGTAGTTTGTGCGCGGTCGGTGGCGATCGCCGAAGCGCCACTCCACCCCTGCGAGCTGACACTGGTAGCGCATGGAGTGCAGCGTCCAGTAGTTTGTGTACCACCGCCCGACGACGCCCTCCGACTGGGCCTGAATGCGCTGCGGCGGCCGCGGGACATCGCAGGTCTCAAAGCCTTCGGGGATCATCGTCAGCGCCGCCTCCAGCGCGGCCGGCGAGTAGCGCTGCCGGAGCACCTGGCGGCCACTTTTCGTAAAGGAGCCCCACTTGCTTTTTTGCAGCCACGACTTCTCGGTGAAGGTGGCGCAGTGCCTCGGCTTGCCACGCTGATTCCACCACATTGCGTTGCGGATGTTCAGCATCTCCGACACGTACTTCACCGGCGTTGTCTCCGGCGCGATGCCGATGCCCGGCGTGGAGGCGAGCCTCACCGCGGTGCTGCGCAACGCCATGGTTCTAGGGAAAAAAACGTCTCAATTGGTGTGCGAGAGAGAGCTACCAAGCAAGCAGATAAAGATATGTGTGCGTGTGTAAGTTGACGTGTGCGAAGCAAAAGCCGAAACCCGGAGAAAAGGAAAGGAAAGTTTAGAAAATGAATGAGAAGCGAGAGAGGGAAGAGATAGCAAAAGCAGAAGTCAAAATCGTGTGAGCGTAGCATCTCAGTGCTTTTAAAAAAGGCATGATTAGACTCTTTAATACTTCACGAAAGCAGCGCAGCGGAATTTGTTCTTTGCTTTAAGCTCGTCAAGTGGACTGCGAGGGAGAAAAGCGAGAACAAAGGAAAAACCGCCCCTTTTTTTGAAGGGCTACACTGGCGTGCGCTTCTTTTGCACATGCGACGAAGGAAAACACTCACACAAAAACATAATCGAAGTCAGCCTGTTCAGCACAGCACATCGTGTGCCTTCTAGCGGCCTTCCTCTCATAAAAGCTCCACAACCTCAACAGATGAGGTCTTGTCTGCGCTGCTGTGCGAGTAAATTGCCTTTTTCTTTTTTTATTTTTTTGGATCGTCGTGCGTTTCAGAAGGAAAGGCAAACGTCAGCGCTATACCAGAAAAAAAGAGAGAGAAAAGAGTGAATTGTCAGGGGAGAACACGTGATGCCGCAGTGCCGACAACAACAAATGAACAGCAACAGCTACAGTAAAAGCAATAGTGATAGTAAAAAGAAGAACAGAGACAAACAGCGGCACACACACACACAGACACTTACGTAATAGCATCAATAGAAGAAAAAGTTATTGACAGAGGGGCTCCGAAGGATCAGATAGGAGGAGAAGGGGGAAAAAAGAGAACAATACAGTTCTCTCCGAGGCTCTGCGACCACATATCTTTCTTAGCACCTCCCGTTTTTCCTCACCTGGAAGATAAATGGCTTCACTTTGCAGCTGCAGCAGCGCCGCTTTGGCTCGCCTTCGGCTTAGCAGCAGTGGAGGCGGAACGCGCCGCCATCGCACGCGCAAACCACGGGCTGGGCTTCGTGCCCGTCTTCTTGGCCGCTGGCGACGACGGCGCGGCGAAGTTGGAGGGGTGCTGCACGTGTGCGTTGTAGTCGGGGTAGGCAATCAGCTCATCGCCCTTCCATTTGAACTCGGCATCGCCGCGGAAGTAGTTCGTCTCCGGGTCTGGGGCCCAGGAGAACTTATTCGAGTAGATCTGGTGCTTGTGGTACTTGCAGTCCACCAGCGACGGCTTGCGGATTTCGTCAAGCACGACGTAGCGCACGCCCCACTCCTCCATCATCGCCAGCGCCTCGTTCTTCGGCATGTCGCGGAATAAGCGGCGGAAGGTCGGGTCGCTGAGCATATTGGTCGAACACACCTCATGGTCCCACGTGCTGCGGGTCGTGTTGGCCATCGAGTCGAACTGCGCGCCCGTCATCTTGATGCTGCGGATATCAACCTTGTTGCGGTGCGTCCCAGGATGCACGTACTGCGCACGGGTGTGGTGACGCTCGAGAATAAACCGGCTGCCCTTGCGGACGTTGCCCATCGCGGCGTACATGCCCCAGCGATCGCCGTAGTGCTGGAAGGCGCCGCCAAGGTACCGCATCTTCTTCTTGCGCTCCTTAATGGCAATCAGCAGAAGCTCCATCTTGTCGGGTGTGAACTTCGTCAACACACGCGGCAGAGTGGGGTTCTGGAACACCACTAACGACGGTGAGGTGAGGCGCAGCATTTTCGTCCCTACACGCTGCGGAGACGGGAAAAAGCTGTACGACCAGCTCCACGGAAAAAAAAAGAGAAAAAGATGGCACAACGCGAGCAGAGAAAGCAAACAAATAGGACCTGGAAAGCAAATGTGCGGTACAGAGGCGCGAAGCACCGAGAAAACAACCTACTAGAGGATAAGACTAACCTATACGACGTGAAGCGCCGCTGTGCCAACTGCCGCTTTCAAAACAGTGACAGTCGTGCGTACCTAAAAGACTACTGCTAGGGTGAAGCTGCTGGAATGGCGTTGCCACCTAAAGATCTAGACGACGGTATATATTTTTTTAATGTTGATTCTGATATTGACGGTGCTCTTTGATCAAGGTGCTTTGCTACAAAGCATGTGAATCGAAAAAAAGTGAGAGAGAGGCAAAAGTCGGGGGAGGAGGAAGAGGAAGTGCGCTACGCTTCAGCTGTGGGTAGTTCCCTCTTAACGCAGCACACGGCGCAAAAGTCGATGAATTCAATCCCCCAAAAAAGTAAAAATAAAGGAGTAGAGGAGGAAATGGGAAAGAGAGAAAGTGAGTTTAGGACACAGTAAACTACAGGAAGACGGTGTCCCTGTGAGCAATTGTAGTTGAGAAAGGCCCCGCTTCGCCGCACTGCTCTTCTCCCCCATCTCTGCTCAGTTTCGTGAAGCTGGATTGAGTGGAAACCGAAGCAGGAGCTGCGTAGGAGAAGAAAACCCCCCTTCATAAGAATGCCCGAATCAAGTGGCGCAAAACAAATACACCGCAAGTACCACGATTACGATGAGTTTGTATGTGGGTATGCGTTTTCTTTCATAGTCAATTTGAAGGCGTTGCACGATAGTTCCGGTTGTGCGCAGTGTCTGTAAGCCAATGCCGTCATCCAAGAAGCTCTGCCACGCGCATGCAGTTTCCATCCACCAACGGCAAAAAAAAAAAAAGAAATTGGGGATCGTCTTTCAAAGTAAGGGAGCGGAAAAGACACACACAGAAAAAAGGGTTGTTTGCGCGCGTGTGGGCCAATAAGGTTGCTCCGCACCCCGCGCAACAGTGCCCAACACGACACCAGCGCCGCGTGTGCAGTTCTATCTTCTTCCTTTTTTCTCTTCCATTTATTTTTTTAGCGGCGGTAGTTGCTGTTCGTGAAGCGGAAGAACAGCTTGTACCGACCCGTCTGGTCGAAGCTGATCCGCACCCCACCGCGGCGGGTGTCCCACTGCTTCTTGCGAATGCGGTACGCCACGTCGGCGTACGGCGGCCCCACACTGAAGACCAGCAGGCAGTACTGGTCGTTCGGCCCCTCCGGCGCGTCTTCGATGCGGAAGATGTGGCGCATGTCCCGCTTCGTGTTCGCCAAGGCGGGGTAGAAGAGCGTGAACTCGTACCACATCTCGGTCCGCGGCGGCGGGTTCGTGCGGCTGTCGTAGTGGGTGCGGTTGTACTGTGTCCACGTAAAGCCGGTCTTTACCTTGCAGAAGCGGTGCGGCTTCATCAGCGGCGTCTCGCCGTCGCCGTCCTTTCCGGGCACGCGTGGCCCGCCGTGCGAGCGTCCGCGAGATGCTGCGGCCGCCGACGTCGCCGCCGCAGCGTGTCGCCCGGGGTGGGTGAGGTAGTAGTCCATCACCTCCCCCTTGTACACCTCCTCGTCCTCCTCCACCGTGTCGTGCTGCTGGTGCAAGAGCTTGTCAAAGTAGGCGTCATCGGGCACGTAGTTCGTGGGCAGACCAGCCTCCATGGCACCCGACACACCAGCCGCACCGGCAGACGCCTCCTGTTGCTGCTCCTGCTGCTGCAAGAGTTGCGTCTGCAGGTTGCGCTGCTGCATCGTCAGCTGCGGTGGCGCGACGGTCGCGACTTGATCAAAGCGGTGGAGGCGCTCGCGGGCTACCATGACCCCGAGCCGTGCGTACACCATCTTGTAGAACTCCGGGTTGATTCCTTTTAAGGGTGCAGGCGTGGGCGACGACGCGGTAAGACGCGGAGCGGCGGTGGGTGTTGCGGCAAGCGGCGCTGCGGCCGCCGCTGGGCAGCGAGAGAGCGCGAGGACATCGGCCAGCAACGCCGACGCCTTGTACAGCTGCTGCGGCTGGCGCGCCGGGGAAGACGGCTGCGCCTCGTCGTCGTCAGCACCGTCGTAGCCGTCTCGCATTTCTGCGGTCGGAGTCCCCGCTCCTTCCTCGTCCCACTTCGGCTCTCGCTTTACCGCACCAACACCTTCTTCCTTCGCCGCAACACCGGACGCTGTTGGTTCCATCGCACCGCGCAGTGGAGGCAGAGAAGATGCCACGACTTGTGAGCGCGGCAACCCGACTGTCGACACGCCGACATCACTGCTGCCACGTGTCGCGCTATACAGGAGCAAGAGAAGCTCTTTCTCGTAGCGCGGCGGCATGGTGAAGCTGTGCAGACGAGCGCTGTGCAGCGACACCGCGTTCAGAAAGGCCTGCACACGCACCCAAAACTCACAGGCGGCGTAGAGGGTGGAGGCTAAAGTAAGCTCACCCTCCACACCTCGCAACTTGGCCAGCCCTTCGTCTACGTCCACGTCTGTTGCTGCAAAGCCCCCACTGCGATCGTCTTCCGGTCCATCTTCGATCCCCTCCTCCTCTCCTTTCAACCGTCCGTGCTCGTCGTGTCGGTCTTCCCGTGCTTGGTCCCACTCGCCGCCGTAGGAGTCGTAAGCGTAGCCGTCCTCGTCCTCTGGCCCGACGTTGGCTGCCGCCTCTGCCAGCCACGTTCCCAACGCCCCACGCGCCTCGACGAACTCGTTGATTTCCTTCAAAGCGGCCTGTATATCCTCAGCGGTGTGCTCCGCCACCAGAGCCTCGCACAACGCTGGCAGTGAACCACTCCCCTTCGTGAAGAGCTGCGGCACGAGCACTCGCTCTACGCTGGACGTCACCAGCCCTTGCGCCAGCTGCACAAAGTGCGTCGAACCGGCAACACGACTGCAGTCCAGGTAACACACGCAAAAACGAATCACCAAGACATCCATCGGCTTCGCTGCTCGCACGACGTTCTCTGCCGCCGATGAAGTCAAAATACTCAGACCCGCACCGCTGCCTGCAAGTCCGGAGCGTTGCTGGCGCAGCAGCCGCACACGTTCCACCGCACGAGAAGCCGCCTGCCTTAACAGCCCACCCAACGCCTCACAGGCTTCCTCCTCGTCCGAGCGCCTTCGCTTCACGCTCATCATTATGCACCGCAAACGTCAGCTAAAAGAAAAACTTACACCAACCTCAGAAGCAACACTTATTTTTCCCCAAAAAATAGTTGTCTTCTTTGGGTATGGATAGCAACACTCCAACCAAGTGCGATCTTCTTTGCCTTTTAGAGGACGCAAGATAACGCACTAACCAAAGACTACCGCACGGATCTAAAGACGCTATGCACCAACACCTCAGCACCGTCACCACGGAACTGAAAAGGAAAAAAGTTTCACCGCCGAAGAGGGCACGGTGCACGTTTACAAAACCGCGCTTAGTACGGAGAATAAAATATGGAGAGCACAAACCGCTTTATGAAACGGTTGTACACAAACCTCTGGCCGTCAGTGTATAGATGATTCAGTTGGGTGAAATTCTTTTCTCTTGACTTATGTCGGCTGTCGGCAGCGCACCACGGACGCACAGAGAAGAGAAGACAGGGAGAGAGAGAGAGAGAGGGGGAGAGAGGGAAAGAGAGCGATGGACAGGGGAGGAAGAGGGAGTGGGAAGACGGGGGAGGGACACCGGCGGCACACACACGCGCGCCGCAGTCGGCACGGCACTCCGCAGCTCTAGCAAACAGACTCGCTGTCCGCCTCAGCGCCGGCCGCGTCGCTCCTTGGCAGGCAGCAGTGCCCGCCTTCAGCGCGCGAGCTCTTCGTCTCGTCTTCGTGTACGTATCTCCGCTGTTTCGCTTGTTTTCATTTTTTGTTCGCCGTGGTCGTAGGCCGCGCGGCACCCACGCCGGCGTGCCTCCTGCTCTACCGGAAGCGACAGGAGGCACGCCTGTGGGCACCGTGGCGCATGCAGAAAAGTGAATCAAGAGGCGCACTGCTGCGTACGGGGGCACAGGCAGCAGCTTATCTCGTCAGGGACGGGCGGCGAGAACATGCCGCGCCGGCTGCACGCTTCTACAGCGAGCAGTGCGGCAGGCGCAGCAGGCGTCGAACGCGTGCAACCACACGCATCCGCGCACGCACGCGGCCCATCGCCTGCGAGTTCGGAAAGGGGAGGGGAAGGGGGGAGCACGGGCGGGTGGCCCAGCGGCTGCGGCAAGGCAGCCAGCCACCCGCGCCACGTCGCAAGACACAATGTAGAAAAAGAGTGAGCGTGGGCAAAATTGCGCAAAACAAAAGAGTGAAACTAGAAAAAGAGAAAAAGTATGGAGAGCAAAAAAGGAAGGAAGGAGCGAGGAGACACTCACACGCGGCAAGCCCGGAGGCTGCCCGCGAGTGGGCGGCGCCGCAGCAGCAGCGGCAGCGGCAGCGGCAGCGGCGACGTGCGCGGCCACGCGGATATACCTCCGCCTGGACCCAGCAGCACACGCCCCCGCCGCGCCGCTCCGCATCCCAGGCAAGCACCATGCACTTACCAGCACATGTAGTTCACCCCGGTGCAGCGGTTCGAATACCCGCACGTCGCAGCCGTCACGCCGGCGTTCGCGCCCGCAGCAGCCGCCTGCAGCACAGCCTTGTTCCGCCACGCAGTCGGCATGCAGCCGCAGAACGTGTTGCCGCTCAGGTCCGCGGACTGCAGAGCCGGCAGCGACGCCCACGACGACGCAAGCACGCCGCGCATCTTGGTCTTCGACAGGTCCACCGTGCGCAGCGACACCATATCGCTGCCCCAGTTCGGCAGACCACCGCACGCCTCCGTCTCGCTCAGGTTGATCGACTCCAGGCTCGACATCCCGTTCCACGCGCTCGGCACGTAGCCGTGCACCGACGTCTTGCTCATGTCCAGAGAGCGCAGGCGCGACAGGCTGGCCCAGCTGTCCACAAACGTCCCCGCAAGGCCGCTGTTGCTCGACAGGTCAAGCGACACAACGCGCACCGCAGAGCCGTCGACGTTGCGCAGCGCGGACAGGCTGCCCGACAGACCGCGGCCGCTCAGGTCCACAGACACCTCCCCGTTCGCAGCGCACGACACGCCGCTCCACGTGCAGTAGTCCGACCCCGTCCACCCGCTCAGCTGCGACGGGAAGGCAGCAGCCAGGCCGGCCAGGAACTGCAGCGTCGAGGCGACCTCGTGGTCCGGCGCAGCAACGGGAGGCGCAGCCGTCGGGGCCGCAGTCGTCGGGGCGACCGGCGGCGGAGCGACGGGCGGCTGGGCACCGTTCGAGCCCGCAGAGTTGGGAGCGTTCGGGCACGTCTTGCGGTTGGCGCAGCGGTCCGCGTAGCACGTCGACGCGTCCGACACCGCAAGGCCCGCCACGGCGTTCCTCAGCACGGCGTTCCCGCTCCACGACGACGGCACGCACCCGCAGAACGCGTTGCCGGCAAGGTTCGCCGACTGCAGCGCCGGCAGCTGCGACCACTCCTTCACCAGCGACCCCTGGAAGTTGTTGTACGACAGGTCCACAACGCGCAGGCTCGCCATCTGCTTCCACTGCGGCAGGCTCTTGCACGCCGCGGTGTGGTGGATGTACACCTCCTCCAGCTTCGACAGGCGGCGCCAGTCGTCCGGGATGTCGCCGCGCAGCGACGTGTAGCTCAGGTTCATCCGGCGCAGGTTCGCCAGCTTCTTCCAGTCGCTCTCGAAGTCGTCGTGGATGCCCGGGTTGTTGGACAGGTCGATCGACACCACAAGCGACAGCTTGCCGTCGTCGCTGTCCACCTCCGGCATCTCGCCAACCAGGCCGCGGCCGCTCAGGTCAACAGAGACCTCGCCGTTCGCAGCGCACGACACACCGCTCCATGAGCAGTAGTCCGACCCCGTCCACAGCGGCCGCAGCACGCTCTTGTACTCGCTCACGAACTCCCTCAGGAAGTTCAGCGTCGCCTGCTCCGCCGTCAGCGCGCGGCTCGCCTCCACGCCGCCGGCAATCAGCAGCGCAGCCACGAACACAAGGGCAATCAGCCGCCACGGAGCAACCTGCATCCTGTCAGTCAGCGCGGGTGTGTATGTGTTGGGTGTTTGGATGTGTGTGGTGAGTGTGTAGATGAGTCAGTTGGATAAAATTCTTTTCTCTTGACTTATGTCGGCTGTCGGCAGCGCACCACGGACGCACAGAGAGGAGAAGACAGGGAGAGAGAGAGAGAGGGGGGGAGAGAGGGAAAGAGAGCGATGGACAGGGGAGGAAGAGGGAGTGGGGGCAAGGAGTGGGAGGGACACCGGCGGCACACACACGCGCGCCGCAGTCGGCACGGCACTCCGCAGCTCGAGCAATCAGACTCGCTGTCCGCCTCAGCGCCGGCCGCGTCGCTCCTTGGCAGGCAGCAGTGCCCGCCTTCAGCGCGCGAGCTCTTCGTCTCGTCTTCGTGTACGTATCTCCGCTGTTTCGCTTGTTTTCATTTTTTGTTCGCCGTGGTCGTAGGCCGCGCGGCACCCACGCCGGCGTGCCTCCTGCTCTACCGGAAGCGACAGGAGGCACGCCTGTGGGCACCGTGGCGCATGCAGAAAAGTGAATCAAGAGGCGCACTGCTGCGTACGGGGGCACAGGCAGCAGCTTATCTCGTCAGGGACGGGCGGCGAGAACATGCCGCGCCGGCTGCACGCTTCTACAGCGAGCAGTGCGGCAGGCGCAGCAGGCGTCGAACGCGTGCAACCACACGCATCCGCGCACGCACGCGGCCCATCGCCTGCGAGTTCGGAAAGGGGAGGGGAAGGGGGGAGCACGGGCGGGTGGCCCAGCGGCTGCGGCAAGGCAGCCAGCCACCCGCGCCACGTCGCAAGACACAATGTAGAAAAAGAGTGAGCGTGGGCAAAATTGCGCAAAACAAAAGAGTGAAACTAGAAAAAGAGAAAAAGTATGGAGAGCAAAAAAAAGGAAGGGAGGAGCGAGGAGACACTCACACGCGGCAAGCCCGGAGGCTGCCCGCGAGTGGGCGGCGCCGCAGCAGCAGCGGCAGCGGCAGCGGCAGCGGCGACGTGCGCGGCCACGCGGATATACCTCCGCCTGGACCCAGCAGCACACGCCCCCGCCGCGCCGCTCCGCATCCCAGGCAAGCACCATGCACTTACCAGCACATGTAGTTCACCCCGGTGCAGCGGTTCGAATACCCGCACGTCGCAGCCGTCACGCCGGCGTTCGCGCCCGCAGCAGCCGCCTGCAGCACAGCCTTGTTCCGCCACGCAGTCGGCATGCAGCCGCAGAACGTGTTGCCGCTCAGGTCCGCGGACTGCAGAGCCGGCAGCGACGCCCACGACGACGCAAGCACGCCGCGCATCTTGGTCTTCGACAGGTCCACCGTGCGCAGCGACACCATATCGCTGCCCCAGTTCGGCAGACCACCGCACGCCTCCGTCTCGCTCAGGTTGATCGACTCCAGGCTCGACATCCCGTTCCACGCGCTCGGCACGTAGCCGTGCACCGACGTCTTGCTCATGTCCAGAGAGCGCAGGCGCGACAGGCTGGCCCAGCTGTCCACAAACGTCCCCGCAAGGCCGCTGTTGCTCGACAGGTCAAGCGACACAACGCGCACCGCAGAGCCGTCGACGTTGCGCAGCGCGGACAGGCTGCCCGACAGACCGCGGCCGCTCAGGTCCACAGACACCTCCCCGTTCGCAGCGCACGACACGCCGCTCCACGTGCAGTAGTCCGACCCCGTCCACCCGCTCAGCTGCGACGGGAAGGCAGCAGCCAGGCCGGCCAGGAACTGCAGCGTCGAGGCGACCTCGTGGTCCGGCGCAGCAACGGGAGGCGCAGCCGTCGGGGCCGCAGTCGTCGGGGCGACCGGCGGCGGAGCGACGGGCGGCTGGGCACCGTTCGAGCCCGCAGAGTTGGGAGCGTTCGGGCACGTCTTGCGGTTGGCGCAGCGGTCCGCGTAGCACGTCGACGCGTCCGACACCGCAAGGCCCGCCACGGCGTTCCTCAGCACGGCGTTCCCGCTCCACGACGACGGCACGCACCCGCAGAACGCGTTGCCGGCAAGGTTCGCCGACTGCAGCGCCGGCAGCTGCGACCACTCCTTCACCAGCGACCCCTGGAAGTTGTTGTACGACAGGTCCACAACGCGCAGGCTCGCCATCTGCTTCCACTGCGGCAGGCTCTTGCACGCCGCGGTGTGGTGGATGTACACCTCCTCCAGCTTCGACAGGCGGCGCCAGTCGTCCGGGATGTCGCCGCGCAGCGACGTGTAGCTCAGGTTCATCCGGCGCAGGTTCGCCAGCTTCTTCCAGTCGCTCTCGAAGTCGTCGTGGATGCCCGGGTTGTTGGACAGGTCGATCGACACCACAAGCGACAGCTTGCCGTCGTCGCTGTCCACCTCCGGCATCTCGCCAACCAGGCCGCGGCCGCTCAGGTCAACAGAGACCTCGCCGTTCGCAGCGCACGACACACCGCTCCATGAGCAGTAGTCCGACCCCGTCCACAGCGGCCGCAGCACGCTCTTGTACTCGCTCACGAACTCCCTCAGGAAGTTCAGCGTCGCCTGCTCCGCCGTCAGCGCGCGGCTCGCCTCCACGCCGCCGGCAATCAGCAGCGCAGCCACGAACACAAGGGCAATCAGCCGCCACGGAGCAACCTGCATCCTGTCAGTCAGCGCGGGTGTGTATGTGTTGGGTGTTTGGATGTGTGTGGTGAGTGTGTAGATGAGTCAGTTGGATAAAATTCTTTTCTCTTGACTTATGTCGGCTGTCGGCAGCGCACCACGGACGCACAGAGAGGAGAAGACAGGGAGAGAGAGAGAGGAGGGGGGGAGAGGGGAAAGAGAGCGATGGACAGGGGAGGAAGAGGGAGTGGGGGCAAGGAGTGGGAGGGACACCGGCGGCACACACACGCGCGCCGCAGTCGGCACGGCACTCCGCAGCTCGAGCAATCAGACTCGCTGTCCGCCTCAGCGCCGGCCGCGTCGCTCCTTGGCAGGCAGCAGTGCCCGCCTTCAGCGCGCGAGCTCTTCGTCTCGTCTTCGTGTACGTATCTCCGCTGTTTCGCTTGTTTTCATTTTTTGTTCGCCGTGGTCGTAGGCCGCGCGGCACCCACGCCGGCGTGCCTCCTGCTCTACCGGAAGCGACAGGAGGCACGCCTGTGGGCACCGTGGCGCATGCAGAAAAGTGAATCAAGAGGCGCACTGCTGCGTCGGGGGCAGAGGGAGCAGTTTTTCTCGTCAGGGACGGGCGGCGAGAACATGCCGCGCCGGCTGCACGCTTCTACAGCGAGCAGTGCGGCAGGCGCAGCAGGCGTCGAACGCGTAGCAACCACACGCATCCGCGCACGCACGCGGCCCATCGCCTGCGGTTTTGGGAAGGGGGGGGGGGGGGAGCACGGGCGGGTGGCCCAGCGGCTAGGAAAAGGGAGCCACCCACCCGCGCCACGTCGCAAGACACAGGCGCCCGCGAGTGGCCCGCGGCGCCGCAGCAGCAGCAGGCAGCGGCAGCGGCAGCGGCGACGTGCGCGGCCACGCGGATATACCTCCGCCTGGACCCCGCGGCACCCGCCCCCGCCGCGCCGCTCCGCATCCCAGGCAAGCACCATGCACTTACCAGCACATGTAGTTCACCCCGGTGCAGCGGTTCGAATACCCGCACGTCGCAGCCGTCACGCCGGCGTTCGCGCCCGCAGCAGCCGCCTGCAGCACAGCCTTGTTCCGCCACGCAGTCGGCATGCAGCCGCAGAACGTGTTGCCGCTCAGGTCCGCGGACTGCAGAGCCGGCAGCGACGCCCACGACGACGCAAGCACGCCGCGCATCTTGGTCTTCGACAGGTCCACCGTGCGCAGCGACACCATATCGCTGCCCCAGTTCGGCAGACCACCGCACGCCTCCGTCTCGCTCAGGTTGATCGACTCCAGGCTCGACATCCCGTTCCACGCGCTCGGCACGTAGCCGTGCACCGACGTCTTGCTCATGTCCAGAGAGCGCAGGCGCGACAGGCTGGCCCAGCTGTCCACAAACGTCCCCGCAAGGCCGCTGTTGCTCGACAGGTCAAGCGACACAACGCGCACCGCAGAGCCGTCGACGTTGCGCAGCGCGGACAGGCTGCCCGACAGACCGCGGCCGCTCAGGTCCACAGACACCTCCCCGTTCGCAGCGCACGACACGCCGCTCCACGTGCAGTAGTCCGACCCCGTCCACCCGCTCAGCTGCGACGGGAAGGCAGCAGCCAGGCCGGCCAGGAACTGCAGCGTCGAGGCGACCTCGTGGTCCGGCGCAGCAACGGGAGGCGCAGCCGTCGGGGCCGCAGTCGTCGGGGCGACCGGCGGCGGAGCGACGGGCGGCTGGGCACCGTTCGAGCCCGCAGAGTTGGGAGCGTTCGGGCACGTCTTGCGGTTGGCGCAGCGGTCCGCGTAGCACGTCGACGCGTCCGACACCGCAAGGCCCGCCACGGCGTTCCTCAGCACGGCGTTCCCGCTCCACGACGACGGCACGCACCCGCAGAACGCGTTGCCGGCAAGGTTCGCCGACTGCAGCGCCGGCAGCTGCGACCACTCCTTCACCAGCGACCCCTGGAAGTTGTTGTACGACAGGTCCACAACGCGCAGGCTCGCCATCTGCTTCCACTGCGGCAGGCTCTGGCACGCCGCGGTGTGGTGGATGTACACCTCCTCCAGCTTCGACAGGCGGCGCCAGTCGTCCGGGATGTCGCCGCGCAGCGACGTGTAGCTCAGGTTCATCCGGCGCAGGTTCGCCAGCTTCTTCCAGTCGCTCTCGAAGTCGCCGCGGATGCCCGGGTTGTTGGACAGGTCGATCGACACCACAAGCGACAGCTTGCCGTCGTCGCTGTCCACCTCCGGCATCTCGCCAACCAGGCCGCGGCCGCTCAGGTCAACAGAGACCTCGCCGTTCGCAGCGCACGACACACCGCTCCATGAGCAGTAGTCCGACCCCGTCCACAGCGGCCGCAGCACGCTCTTGTACTCGCTCACGAACTCCCTCAGGAAGTTCAGCGTCGCCTGCTCCGCCGTCAGCGCGCGGCTCGCCTCCACGCCGCCGGCAATCAGCAGCGCAGCCACGAACACAAGGGCAATCAGCCGCCACGGAGCAACCTGCATCCTGTCAGTCAGCGCGGGTGTGTATGTGTTGGGTGTTTGGATGTGTGTGGTGAGTGTGTAGATGAGTCAGTTGGGTGAAATTCTTTTCTCTTGACTTATGTCGGCTGTCGGCAGCGCACCACGGACGCACAGAGAGGAGAAGACAGGGAGAGAGAGAGAGAGGGGGAGAGAGGGAAAGAGAGCGATGGACAGGGGAGGAAGAGGGAGTGGGGGCAAGGAGTGGGAGGGACACCGGCGGCACACACACGCGCGCCGCAGTCGGCACGGCACTCCGCAGCTCGAGCAATCAGACTCGCTGTCCGCCTCAGCGCCGGCCGCGTCGCTCCTTGGCAGGCAGCAGTGCCCGCCTTCAGCGCGCGAGCTCTTCGTCTCGTCTTCGTGTACGTATCTCCGCTGTTTCGCTTGTTTTCATTTTTTGTTCGCCGTGGTCGTAGGCCGCGCGGCACCCACGCCGGCGTGCCTCCTGCTCTACCGGAAGCGACAGGAGGCACGCCTGTGGGCACCGTGGCGCATGCAGAAAAGTGAATCAAGAGGCGCACTGCTGCGTACGGGGGCACAGGCAGCAGCTTATCTCGTCAGGGACGGGCGGCGAGAACATGCCGCGCCGGCTGCACGCTTCTACAGCGAGCAGTGCGGCAGGCGCAGCAGGCGTCGAACGCGTGCAACCACACGCATCCGCGCACGCACGCGGCCCATCGCCTGCGAGTTCGGAAAGGGGAGGGGAAGGGGGGAGCACGGGCGGGTGGCCCAGCGGCTGCGGCAAGGCAGCCAGCCACCCGCGCCACGTCGCAAGACACAATGTAGAAAAAGAGTGAGCGTGGGCAAAATTGCGCAAAACAAAAGAGTGAAACTAGAAAAAGAGAAAAAGTATGGAGAGCAAAGAAAAGGAAGGGAGGAGCGAGGAGACACTCACACGCGGCAAGCCCGGAGGCTGCCCGCGAGTGGGCGGCGCCGCAGCAGCAGCGGCAGCGGCAGCGGCAGCGGCGACGTGCGCGGCCACGCGGATATACCTCCGCCTGGACCCAGCAGCACACGCCCCCGCCGCGCCGCTCCGCATCCCAGGCAAGCACCATGCACTTACCAGCACATGTAGTTCACCCCGGTGCAGCGGTTCGAAAACCCGCACGTCGCAGCCGTCACGCCGGCGTTCGCGCCGGCAGCAGCCGCCTGCAGCACAGCCTTGTTCCGCCACGCAGTCGGCATGCAGCCGCAGAACGTGTTGCCGCTCAGGTCCGCGGACTGCAGAGCCGGCAGCGACGCCCACGACGACGCAAGCACGCCGCGCATCTTGGTCTTCGACAGGTCCACCGTGCGCAGCGACACCATATCGCTGCCCCAGTTCGGCAGACCACCGCACGCCTCCGTCTCGCTCAGGTTGATCGACTCCAGGCTCGACATCCCGTTCCACGCGCTCGGCACGTAGCCGTGCACCGACGTCTTGCTCATGTCCAGAGAGCGCAGGCGCGACAGGCTGGCCCAGCTGTCCACAAACGTCCCCGCAAGGCCGCTGTTGCTCGACAGGTCAAGCGACACAACGCGCACCGCAGAGCCGTCGACGTTGCGCAGCGCGGACAGGCTGCCCGACAGACCGCGGCCGCTCAGGTCCACAGACACCTCCCCGTTCGCAGCGCACGACACGCCGCTCCACGTGCAGTAGTCCGACCCCGTCCACCCGCTCAGCTGCGACGGGAAGGCAGCAGCCAGGCCGGCCAGGAACTGCAGCGTCGAGGCGACCTCGTGGTCCGGCGCAGCAACGGGAGGCGCAGCCGTCGGGGCCGCAGTCGTCGGGGCGACCGGCGGCGGAGCGACGGGCGGCTGGGCACCGTTCGAGCCCGCAGAGTTGGGAGCGTTCGGGCACGTCTTGCGGTTGGCGCAGCGGTCCGCGTAGCACGTCGACGCGTCCGACACCGCAAGGCCCGCCACGGCGTTCCTCAGCACGGCGTTCCCGCTCCACGACGACGGCACGCACCCGCAGAACGCGTTGCCGGCAAGGTTCGCCGACTGCAGCGCCGGCAGCTGCGACCACTCCTTCACCAGCGACCCCTGGAAGTTGTTGTACGACAGGTCCACAACGCGCAGGCTCGCCATCTGCTTCCACTGCGGCAGGCTCTGGCACGCCGCGGTGTGGTGGATGTACACCTCCTCCAGCTTCGACAGGCGGCGCCAGTCGTCTGGGATGTCGCCGCGCAGCGACGTGTAGCTCAGGTTCATCCGGCGCAGGTTCGCCAGCTTCTTCCAGTCGCTCTCGAAGTCGCCGCGGATGCCCGGGTTGTTGGACAGGTCGATCGACACCACAAGCGACAGCTTGCCGTCGTCGCTGTCCACCTCCGGCATCTCGCCAACCAGGCCGCGGCCGCTCAGGTCAACAGAGACCTCGCCGTTCGCAGCGCACGACACACCGCTCCATGAGCAGTAGTCCGACCCCGTCCACAGCGGCCGCAGCACGCTCTTGTACTCGCTCACGAACTCCCTCAGGAAGTTCAGCGTCGCCTGCTCCGCCGTCAGCGCGCGGCTCGCCTCCACGCCGCCGGCAATCAGCAGCGCAGCCACGAACACAAGGGCAATCAGCCGCCACGGAGCAACCTGCATCCTGTCAGTCAGCGCGGGTGTGTATGTGTTGGGTGTTTGGATGTGTGTGGTGAGTGTGTAGATGAGTCAGTTGGGTGAAATTCTTTTCTCTTGACTTATGTCGGCTGTCGGCAGCGCACCACGGACGCACAGAGAGGAGAAGACAGGGAGAGAGAGAGAGAGGGGGAGAGAGGGAAAGAGAGCGATGGACAGGGGAGGAAGAGGGAGTGGGGGCAAGGAGTGGGAGGGACACCGGCGGCACACACCGCGCGCCGCAGTCGGCACGGCACTCCGCAGCTCGAGCAATCAGACTCGCTGTCCGCCTCAGCGCCGGCCGCGTCGCTCCTTGGCAGGCAGCAGTGCCCGCCTTCAGCGCGCGAGCTCTTCGTCTCGTCTTCGTGTACGTATCTCCGCTGTTTCGCTTGTTTTCATTTTTTGTTCGCCGTGGTCGTAGGCCGCGCGGCACCCACGCCGGCGTGCCTCCTGCTCTACCGGAAGCGACAGGAGGCACGCCTGTGGGCACCGTGGCGCATGCAGAAAAGTGAATCAAGAGGCGCACTGCTGCGTACGGGGGCACAGGCAGCAGCTTATCTCGTCAGGGACGGGCGGCGAGAACATGCCGCGCCGGCTGCACGCTTCTACAGCGAGCAGTGCGGCAGGCGCAGCAGGCGTCGAACGCGTGCAACCACACGCATCCGCGCACGCACGCGGCCCATCGCCTGCGAGTTCGGAAAGGGGAGGGGAAGGGGGAGCACGGGCGGGTGGCCCAGCGGCTGCGGCAAGGCAGCCAGCCACCCGCGCCACGTCGCAAGACACAATGTAGAAAAAGAGTGAGCGTGGGCAAAATTGCGCAAAACAAAAGAGTGAAACTAGAAAAAGAGAAAAAGTATGGAGAGCAAAAAAAAGGAAGGGAGGAGCGAGGAGACACTCACACGCGGCAAGCCCGGAGGCTGCCCGCGAGTGGGCGGCGCCGCAGCAGCAGCGGCAGCGGCAGCGGCAGCGGCGACGTGCGCGGCCACGCGGATATACCTCCGCCTGGACCCAGCAGCACACGCCCCCGCCGCGCCGCTCCGCATCCCAGGCAAGCACCATGCACTTACCAGCACATGTAGTTCACCCCGGTGCAGCGGTTCGAAAACCCGCACGTCGCAGCCGTCACGCCGGCGTTCGCGCCCGCAGCAGCCGCCTGCAGCACAGCCTTGTTCCGCCACGCAGTCGGCATGCAGCCGCAGAACGTGTTGCCGCTCAGGTCCGCGGACTGCAGAGCCGGCAGCGACGCCCACGACGACGCAAGCACGCCGCGCATCTTGGTCTTCGACAGGTCCACCGTGCGCAGCGACACCATATCGCTGCCCCAGTTCGGCAGACCACCGCACGCCTCCGTCTCGCTCAGGTTGATCGACTCCAGGCTCGACATCCCGTTCCACGCGCTCGGCACGTAGCCGTGCACCGACGTCTTGCTCATGTCCAGAGAGCGCAGGCGCGACAGGCTGGCCCAGCTGTCCACAAACGTCCCCGCAAGGCCGCTGTTGCTCGACAGGTCAAGCGACACAACGCGCACCGCAGAGCCGTCGACGTTGCGCAGCGCGGACAGGCTGCCCGACAGACCGCGGCCGCTCAGGTCCACAGACACCTCCCCGTTCGCAGCGCACGACACGCCGCTCCACGTGCAGTAGTCCGACCCCGTCCACCCGCTCAGCTGCGACGGGAAGGCAGCAGCCAGGCCGGCCAGGAACTGCAGCGTCGAGGCGACCTCGTGGTCCGGCGCAGCAACGGGAGGCGCAGCCGTCGGGGCCGCAGTCGTCGGGGCGACCGGCGGCGGAGCGACGGGCGGCTGGGCACCGTTCGAGCCCGCAGAGTTGGGAGCGTTCGGGCACGTCTTGCGGTTGGCGCAGCGGTCCGCGTAGCACGTCGACGCGTCCGACACCGCAAGGCCCGCCACGGCGTTCCTCAGCACGGCGTTCCCGCTCCACGACGACGGCACGCACCCGCAGAACGCGTTGCCGGCAAGGTTCGCCGACTGCAGCGCCGGCAGCTGCGACCACTCCTTCACCAGCGACCCCTGGAAGTTGTTGTACGACAGGTCCACAACGCGCAGGCTCGCCATCTGCTTCCACTGCGGCAGGCTCTGGCACGCCGCGGTGTGGTGGATGTACACCTCCTCCAGCTTCGACAGGCGGCGCCAGTCGTCTGGGATGTCGCCGCGCAGCGACGTGTAGCTCAGGTTCATCCGGCGCAGGTTCGCCAGCTTCTTCCAGTCGCTCTCGAAGTCGCCGCGGATGCCCGGGTTGTTGGACAGGTCGATCGACACCACAAGCGACAGCTTGCCGTCGTCGCTGTCCACCTCCGGCATCTCGCCAACCAGGCCGCGGCCGCTCAGGTCAACAGAGACCTCGCCGTTCGCAGCGCACGACACACCGCTCCATGAGCAGTAGTCCGACCCCGTCCACAGCGGCCGCAGCACGCTCTTGTACTCGCTCACGAACTCCCTCAGGAAGTTCAGCGTCGCCTGCTCCGCCGTCAGCGCGCGGCTCGCCTCCACGCCGCCGGCAATCAGCAGCGCAGCCACGAACACAAGGGCAATCAGCCGCCACGGAGCAACCTGCATCCTGTCAGTCAGCGCGGGTGTGTATGTGTTGGGTGTTTGGATGTGTGTGGTGAGTGTGTAGATGAGTCAGTTGGATAAAATTCTTTTCTCTTGACTTATGTCGGCTGTCGGCAGCGCACCACGGACGCACAGAGAGGAGAAGACAGGGAGAGAGAGAGAGAGGGGGGGAGAGAGGGAAAGAGAGCGATGGACAGGGGAGGAAGAGGGAGTGGGGGCAAGGAGTGGGAGGGACACCGGCGGCACACACACGCGCGCCGCAGTCGGCACGGCACTCCGCAGCTCTAGCAATCAGACTCGCTGTCCACCTCAGCGCCGGCCGCGTCGCTCCTTGGCAGGCAGCAGTGCCCGCCTTCAGCGCGCGAGCTCTTCGTCTCGTCTTCGTGTACGTATCTCCGCTGTTTCGCTTGTTTTCATTTTTTGTTCGCCGTGGTCGTAGGCCGCGCGGCACCCACGCCGGCGTGCCTCCTGCTCTACCGGAAGCGACAGGAGGCACGCCTGTGGGCACCGTGGCGCATGCAGAAAAGTGAATCAAGAGGCGCACTGCTGCGTACGGGGGCACAGGCAGCAGCTTATCTCGTCAGGGACGGGCGGCGAGAACATGCCGCGCCGGCTGCACGCTTCTACAGCGAGCAGTGCGGCAGGCGCAGCAGGCGTCGAACGCGTGCAACCACACGCATCCGCGTACGCACGCGGCCCATCGCCTGCGAGTTCGGAAAGGGAGGGGAAGGGGGAGCACGGGCGGGTGGCCCAGCGGCTGCGGCAAGGCAGCCAGCCACCCGCGCCACGTCGCAAGACACAATGTAGAATAAGAGTGAGCGTGGGCAAAATTGCGCAAAACAAAAGAGTGAAACTAGAAAAAGAGAAAAAGTATGGAGAGCAAAAAAGGAAGGAAGGAGCGAGGAGACACTCACACGCGGCAAGCCCGGAGGCTGCCCGCGAGTGGGCGGCGCCGCAGCAGCGGCAGCGGCAGCGGCAGCGGCGACGTGCGCGGCCACGCGGATATACCTCCGCCTGGACCCAGCAGCACACGCCCCCGCCGCGCCGCTCCGCATCCCAGGCAAGCACCATGCACTTACCAGCACATGTAGTTCACCCCGGTGCAGCGGTTCGAATACCCGCACGTCGCAGCCGTCACGCCGGCGTTCGCGCCCGCAGCAGCCGCCTGCAGCACAGCCTTGTTCCGCCACGCAGTCGGCATGCAGCCGCAGAACGTGTTGCCGCTCAGGTCCGCGGACTGCAGAGCCGGCAGCGACGCCCACGACGACGCAAGCACGCCGCGCATCTTGGTCTTCGACAGGTCCACCGTGCGCAGCGACACCATATCGCTGCCCCAGTTCGGCAGACCACCGCACGCCTCCGTCTCGCTCAGGTTGATCGACTCCAGGCTCGACATCCCGTTCCACGCGCTCGGCACGTAGCCGTGCACCGACGTCTTGCTCATGTCCAGAGAGCGCAGGCGCGACAGGCTGGCCCAGCTGTCCACAAACGTCCCCGCAAGGCCGCTGTTGCTCGACAGGTCAAGCGACACAACGCGCACCGCAGAGCCGTCGACGTTGCGCAGCGCGGACAGGCTGCCCGACAGACCGCGGCCGCTCAGGTCCACAGACACCTCCCCGTTCGCAGCGCACGACACGCCGCTCCACGTGCAGTAGTCCGACCCCGTCCACCCGCTCAGCTGCGACGGGAAGGCAGCAGCCAGGCCGGCCAGGAACTGCAGCGTCGAGGCGACCTCGTGGTCCGGCGCAGCAACGGGAGGCGCAGCCGTCGGGGCCGCAGTCGTCGGGGCGACCGGCGGCGGAGCGACGGGCGGCTGGGCACCGTTCGAGCCCGCAGAGTTGGGAGCGTTCGGGCACGTCTTGCGGTTGGCGCAGCGGTCCGCGTAGCACGTCGACGCGTCCGACACCGCAAGGCCCGCCACGGCGTTCCTCAGCACGGCGTTCCCGCTCCACGACGACGGCACGCACCCGCAGAACGCGTTGCCGGCAAGGTTCGCCGACTGCAGCGCCGGCAGCTGCGACCACTCCTTCACCAGCGACCCCTGGAAGTTGTTGTACGACAGGTCCACAACGCGCAGGCTCGCCATCTGCTTCCACTGCGGCAGGCTCTGGCACGCCGCGGTGTGGTGGATGTACACCTCCTCCAGCTTCGACAGGCGGCGCCAGTCGTCTGGGATGTCGCCGCGCAGCGACGTGTAGCTCAGGTTCATCCGGCGCAGGTTCGCCAGCTTCTTCCAGTCGCTCTCGAAGTCGTCGTGGATGCCCGGGTTGTTGGACAGGTCGATCGACACCACAAGCGACAGCTTGCCGTCGTCGCTGTCCACCTCCGGCATCTCGCCAACCAGGCCGCGGCCGCTCAGGTCAACAGAGACCTCGCCGTTCGCAGCGCACGACACACCGCTCCATGAGCAGTAGTCCGACCCCGTCCACAGCGGCCGCAGCACGCTCTTGTACTCGCTCACGAACTCCCTCAGGAAGTTCAGCGTCGCCTGCTCCGCCGTCAGCGCGCGGCTCGCCTCCACGCCGCCGGCAATCAGCAGCGCAGCCACGAACACAAGGGCAATCAGCCGCCACGGAGCAACCTGCATCCTGTCAGTCAGCGCGGGTGTGTATGTGTTGGGTGTTTGGATGTGTGTGGTGAGTGTGTAGATGAGTCAGTTGGGTGAAATTCTTTTCTCTTGACTTATGTCGGCTGTCGGCAGCGCACCACGGACGCACAGAGAAGAGAAGACAGGGAGAGAGAGAGAGAGAGGAGAGAGGGAAAGAGAGCGATGGACAGGGGAGGAAGAGGGAGTGGGGGCAAGGAGTGGGAGGGACACCGGCGGCACACACACGCGCGCCGCAGTCGGCACGGCACTCCGCAGCTCGAGCAATCAGACTCGCTGTCCGCCTCAGCGCCGGCCGCGTCGCTCCTTGGCAGGCGGCAGTGCCCGCCTTCAGCGCGCGAGCTCTTCGTCTCGTCTTCGTGTACGTATCTCCGCTGTTTCGCTTGTTTTCATTTTTTGTTCGCCGTGGTCGTAGGCCGCGCGGCACCCACGCCGGCGTGCCTCCTGCTCTACCGGAAGCGACAGGAGGCACGCCTGTGGGCACCGTGGCGCATGCAGAAAAGTGAATCAAGAGGCGCACTGCTGCGTACGGGGGCACAGGCAGCAGCTTATCTCGTCAGGGACGGGCGGCGAGAACATGCCGCGCCGGCTGCACGCTTCTACAGCGAGCAGTGCGGCAGGCGCAGCAGGCGTCGAACGCGTGCAACCACACGCATCCGCGCACGCACGCGGCCCATCGCCTGCGAGTTCGGAAAGGGGAGGGAAGGGGGAGCACGGGCGGGTGGCCCAGCGGCTGCGGCAAGGCAGCCAGCCACCCGCGCCACGTCGCAAGACACAATGTAGAATAAGAGTGAGCGTGGGCAAAAATGCACAAAACAAAAGAGCGAAAAGAAAAAGAAGGAGGAGCGAGGAGACACTCATGCCCGCGAGTGAGCGGCAACCGCGGATATACCCCCTGGACCCAGCAGCACACCCCCCCCGCCGCCGCATCCCAGGCAAGCACCATGCACTTACCAGGTAGATCACCCCGGTTCACGCGGTTCGAAAACCCGCACGCGCAGCGGTCACGCCGCAGCGGCAACGGCACGCCGGCAGCGCGCAGCGCAGTCGACGCTTGCGCGGCCACGCGGACCGGCATATGCCCGCCACCGGACAGCGCTGCTCAGGTCCACAGACACCTCCCCCGTTCGCAGCGCACGACACGCCGCTCCACGTGCAGTAGTCCGACCCCGTCCACCCGCTCAGCTGCGACGGGAAGGCAGCAGCCAGGCCGGCCAGGAACTGCAGCGTCGAGGCGACCTCGTGGTCCGGCGCAGCAACGGGAGGCGCAGCCGTCGGGGCCGCAGTCGTCGGGGCGACCGGCGGCGGAGCGACGGGCGGCTGGGCACCGTTCGAGCCCGCAGAGTTGGGAGCGTTCGGGCACGTCTTGCGGTTGGCGCAGCGGTCCGCGTAGCACGTCGACGCGTCCGACACCGCAAGGCCCGCCACGGCGTTCCTCAGCACGGCGTTCCCGCTCCACGACGACGGCACGCACCCGCAGAACGCGTTGCCGGCAAGGTTCGCCGACTGCAGCGCCGGCAGCTGCGACCACTCCTTCACCAGCGACCCCTGGAAGTTGTTGTACGACAGGTCCACAACGCGCAGGCTCGCCATCTGCTTCCACTGCGGCAGGCTCTGGCACGCCGCGGTGTGGTGGATGTACACCTCCTCCAGCTTCGACAGGCGGCGCCAGTCGTCTGGGATGTCGCCGCGCAGCGACGTGTAGCTCAGGTTCATCCGGCGCAGGTTCGCCAGCTTCTTCCAGTCGCTCTCGAAGTCGCCGCGGATGCCCGGGTTGTTGGACAGGTCGATCGACACCACAAGCGACAGCTTGCCGTCGTCGCTGTCCACCTCCGGCATCTCGCCAACCAGGCCGCGGCCGCTCAGGTCAACAGAGACCTCGCCGTTCGCAGCGCACGACACACCGCTCCATGAGCAGTAGTCCGACCCCGTCCACAGCGGCCGCAGCACGCTCTTGTACTCGCTCACGAACTCCCTCAGGAAGTTCAGCGTCGCCTGCTCCGCCGTCAGCGCGCGGCTCGCCTCCACGCCGCCGGCAATCAGCAGCGCAGCCACGAACACAAGGGCAATCAGCCGCCACGGAGCAACCTGCATCCTGTCAGTCAGCGCGGGTGTGTATGTGTTGGGTGTTTGGATGTGTGTGGTGAGTGTGTAGATGAGTCAGTTGGATAAAATTCTTTTCTCTTGACTTATGTCGGCTGTCGGCAGCGCACCACGGACGCACAGAGAGGGGAAGACAGGGAGAGAGAGAGAGAGGGGGAGAGAGGGAAAGAGAGCGATGGACAGGGGAGGAAGAGGGAGTGGGGGCAAGGAGTGGGAGGGACACCGGCGGCACACACACGCGCGCCGCAGTCGGCACGGCACTCCGCAGCTCGAGCAATCAGACTCGCTGTCCACCTCAGCGCCGGCCGCGTCGCTCCTTGGCAGGCAGCAGTGCCCGCCTTCAGCGCGCGAGCTCTTCGTCTCGTCTTCGTGTACGTATCTCCGCTGTTTCGCTTGTTTTCATTTTTTGTTCGCCGTGGTCGTAGGCCGCGCGGCACCCACGCCGGCGTGCCTCCTGCTCTACCGGAAGCGACAGGAGGCACGCCTGTGGGCACCGTGGCGCATGCAGAAAAGTGAATCAAGAGGCGCACTGCTGCGTACGGGGGCACAGGCAGCAGCTTATCTCGTCAGGGACGGGCGGCGAGAACATGCCGCGCCGGCTGCACGCTTCTACAGCGAGCAGTGCGGCAGGCGCAGCAGGCGTCGAACGCGTGCAACCACACGCATCCGCGCACGCACGCGGCCCATCGCCTGCGAGTTCGGAAAGGGGAGGGGAAGGGGGAGCACGGGCGGGTGGCCCAGCGGCTGCGGCAAGGCAGCCAGCCACCCGCGCCACGTCGCAAGACACAATGTAGAATAAGAGTGAGCGTGGGCAAAAATGCACAAAACAAAAGAGCGAAAAAAGAAAAAGAGAAAAAGTATGGAGAGCAAAAATAAAGGAAGGGAGGAGCGAGGAGACACTCACACGCGGCAAGCCCGGAGGCTGCCCGCGAGTGGGCGGCGCCGCAGCAGCAGCGGCAGCGGCAGCGGCAGCGGCGACGTGCGCGGCCACGCGGATATACCTCCGCCTGGACCCAGCAGCACACGCCCCCCGCCGCGCCGCTCCGCATCCCAGGCAAGCACCATGCACTTACCAGCACATGTAGTTCACCCCGGTGCAGCGGTTCGAAAACCCGCACGTCGCAGCCGTCACGCCGGCGTTCGCGCCCGCAGCAGCCGCCTGCAGCACAGCCTTGTTCCGCCACGCAGTCGGCATGCAGCCGCAGAACGTGTTGCCGCTCAGGTCCGCGGACTGCAGAGCCGGCAGCGACGCCCACGACGACGCAAGCACGCCGCGCATCTTGGTCTTCGACAGGTCCACCGTGCGCAGCGACACCATATCGCTGCCCCAGTTCGGCAGACCACCGCACGCCTCCGTCTCGCTCAGGTTGATCGACTCCAGGCTCGACATCCCGTTCCACGCGCTCGGCACGTAGCCGTGCACCGACGTCTTGCTCATGTCCAGAGAGCGCAGGCGCGACAGGCTGGCCCAGCTGTCCACAAACGTCCCCGCAAGGCCGCTGTTGCTCGACAGGTCAAGCGACACAACGCGCACCGCAGAGCCGTCGACGTTGCGCAGCGCGGACAGGCTGCCCGACAGACCGCGGCCGCTCAGGTCCACAGACACCTCCCCGTTCGCAGCGCACGACACGCCGCTCCACGTGCAGTAGTCCGACCCCGTCCACCCGCTCAGCTGCGACGGGAAGGCAGCAGCCAGGCCGGCCAGGAACTGCAGCGTCGAGGCGACCTCGTGGTCCGGCGCAGCAACGGGAGGCGCAGCCGTCGGGGCCGCAGTCGTCGGGGCGACCGGCGGCGGAGCGACGGGCGGCTGGGCACCGTTCGAGCCCGCAGAGTTGGGAGCGTTCGGGCACGTCTTGCGGTTGGCGCAGCGGTCCGCGTAGCACGTCGACGCGTCCGACACCGCAAGGCCCGCCACGGCGTTCCTCAGCACGGCGTTCCCGCTCCACGACGACGGCACGCACCCGCAGAACGCGTTGCCGGCAAGGTTCGCCGACTGCAGCGCCGGCAGCTGCGACCACTCCTTCACCAGCGACCCCTGGAAGTTGTTGTACGACAGGTCCACAACGCGCAGGCTCGCCATCTGCTTCCACTGCGGCAGGCTCTGGCACGCCGCGGTGTGGTGGATGTACACCTCCTCCAGCTTCGACAGGCGGCGCCAGTCGTCTGGGATGTCGCCGCGCAGCGACGTGTAGCTCAGGTTCATCCGGCGCAGGTTCGCCAGCTTCTTCCAGTCGCTCTCGAAGTCGCCGCGGATGCCCGGGTTGTTGGACAGGTCGATCGACACCACAAGCGACAGCTTGCCGTCGTCGCTGTCCACCTCCGGCATCTCGCCAACCAGGCCGCGGCCGCTCAGGTCAACAGAGACCTCGCCGTTCGCAGCGCACGACACACCGCTCCATGAGCAGTAGTCCGACCCCGTCCACAGCGGCCGCAGCACGCTCTTGTACTCGCTCACGAACTCCCTCAGGAAGTTCAGCGTCGCCTGCTCCGCCGTCAGCGCGCGGCTCGCCTCCACGCCGCCGGCAATCAGCAGCGCAGCCACGAACACAAGGGCAATCAGCCGCCACGGAGCAACCTGCATCCTGTCAGTCAGCGCGGGTGTGTATGTGTTGGGTGTTTGGATGTGTGTGGTGAGTGTGTAGATGAGTCAGTTGGATAAAATTCTTTTCTCTTGACTTATGTCGGCTGTCGGCAGCGCACCACGGACGCACAGAGAGGAGAAGACAGGGAGAGAGAGAGAGAGAGGGGGGGAGAGAGGGAAAGAGAGCGATGGACAGGGGAGGAAGAGGGAGTGGGGGCAAGGAGTGGGAGGGACACCGGCGGCACACACACGCGCGCCGCAGTCGGCACGGCACTCCGCAGCTCTAGCAATCAGACTCGCTGTCCACCTCAGCGCCGGCCGCGTCGCTCCTTGGCAGGCAGCAGTGCCCGCCTTCAGCGCGCGAGCTCTTCGTCTCGTCTTCGTGTACGTATCTCCGCTGTTTCGCTTGTTTTCATTTTTTGTTCGCCGTGGTCGTAGGCCGCGCGGCACCCACGCCGGCGTGCCTCCTGCTCTACCGGAAGCGACAGGAGGCACGCCTGTGGGCACCGTGGCGCATGCAGAAAAGTGAATCAAGAGGCGCACTGCTGCGTACGGGGGCACAGGCAGCAGCTTATCTCGTCAGGGACGGGCGGCGAGAACATGCCGCGCCGGCTGCACGCTTCTACAGCGAGCAGTGCGGCAGGCGCAGCAGGCGTCGAACGCGTGCAACCACACGCATCCGCGCACGCACGCGGCCCATCGCCTGCGAGTTCGGAAAGGGGAGGGGAAGGGGGGAGCACGGGCGGGTGGCCCAGCGGCTGCGGCAAGGCAGCCAGCCACCCGCGCCACGTCGCAAGACACAATGTAGAATAAGAGTGAGCGTGGGCAAAAATGCACAAAACAAAAGAGCGAAAAAAGAAAAAGAGAAAAAGTATGGAGAGCAAAAATAAAGGAAGGGAGGAGCGAGGAGACACTCACACGCGGCAAGCCCGGAGGCTGCCCGCGAGTGGGCGGCGCCGCAGCAGCAGCGGCAGCGGCAGCGGCAGCGGCGACGTGCGCGGCCACGCGGATATACCTCCGCCTGGACCCAGCAGCACACGCCCCCGCCGCGCCGCTCCGCATCCCAGGCAAGCACCATGCACTTACCAGCACATGTAGTTCACCCCGGTGCAGCGGTTCGAAAACCCGCACGTCGCAGCCGTCACGCCGGCGTTCGCGCCCGCAGCAGCCGCCTGCAGCACAGCCTTGTTCCGCCACGCAGTCGGCATGCAGCCGCAGAACGTGTTGCCGCTCAGGTCCGCGGACTGCAGAGCCGGCAGCGACGCCCACGACGACGCAAGCACGCCGCGCATCTTGGTCTTCGACAGGTCCACCGTGCGCAGCGACACCATATCGCTGCCCCAGTTCGGCAGACCACCGCACGCCTCCGTCTCGCTCAGGTTGATCGACTCCAGGCTCGACATCCCGTTCCACGCGCTCGGCACGTAGCCGTGCACCGACGTCTTGCTCATGTCCAGAGAGCGCAGGCGCGACAGGCTGGCCCAGCTGTCCACAAACGTCCCCGCAAGGCCGCTGTTGCTCGACAGGTCAAGCGACACAACGCGCACCGCAGAGCCGTCGACGTTGCGCAGCGCGGACAGGCTGCCCGACAGACCGCGGCCGCTCAGGTCCACAGACACCTCCCCGTTCGCAGCGCACGACACGCCGCTCCACGTGCAGTAGTCCGACCCCGTCCACCCGCTCAGCTGCGACGGGAAGGCAGCAGCCAGGCCGGCCAGGAACTGCAGCGTCGAGGCGACCTCGTGGTCCGGCGCAGCAACGGGAGGCGCAGCCGTCGGGGCCGCAGTCGTCGGGGCGACCGGCGGCGGAGCGACGGGCGGCTGGGCACCGTTCGAGCCCGCAGAGTTGGGAGCGTTCGGGCACGTCTTGCGGTTGGCGCAGCGGTCCGCGTAGCACGTCGACGCGTCCGACACCGCAAGGCCCGCCACGGCGTTCCTCAGCACGGCGTTCCCGCTCCACGACGACGGCACGCACCCGCAGAACGCGTTGCCGGCAAGGTTCGCCGACTGCAGCGCCGGCAGCTGCGACCACTCCTTCACCAGCGACCCCTGGAAGTTGTTGTACGACAGGTCCACAACGCGCAGGCTCGCCATCTGCTTCCACTGCGGCAGGCTCTGGCACGCCGCGGTGTGGTGGATGTACACCTCCTCCAGCTTCGACAGGCGGCGCCAGTCGTCTGGGATGTCGCCGCGCAGCGACGTGTAGCTCAGGTTCATCCGGCGCAGGTTCGCCAGCTTCTTCCAGTCGCTCTCGAAGTCGCCGCGGATGCCCGGGTTGTTGGACAGGTCGATCGACACCACAAGCGACAGCTTGCCGTCGTCGCTGTCCACCTCCGGCATCTCGCCAACCAGGCCGCGGCCGCTCAGGTCAACAGAGACCTCGCCGTTCGCAGCGCACGACACACCGCTCCATGAGCAGTAGTCCGACCCCGTCCACAGCGGCCGCAGCACGCTCTTGTACTCGCTCACGAACTCCCTCAGGAAGTTCAGCGTCGCCTGCTCCGCCGTCAGCGCGCGGCTCGCCTCCACGCCGCCGGCAATCAGCAGCGCAGCCACGAACACAAGGGCAATCAGCCGCCACGGAGCAACCTGCATCCTGTCAGTCAGCGCGGGTGTGTATGTGTTGGGTGTTTGGATGTGTGTGGTGAGTGTGTAGATGAGTCAGTTGGGTGAAATTCTTTTCTCTTGACTTATGTCGGCTGTCGGCAGCGCACCACGGACGCACAGAGAGGAGAAGACAGGGAGAGAGAGAGAGAGAGGGGGGGAGAGAGGGAAAGAGAGCGATGGACAGGGGAGGAAGAGGGAGTGGGGGCAAGGAGTGGGAGGGACACCGGCGGCACACACACGCGCGCCGCAGTCGGCACGGCACTCCGCAGCTCTAGCAATCAGACTCGCTGTCCACCTCAGCGCCGGCCGCGTCGCTCCTTGGCAGGCAGCAGTGCCCGCCTTCAGCGCGCGAGCTCTTCGTCTCGTCTTCGTGTACGTATCTCCGCTGTTTCGCTTGTTTTCATTTTTTGTTCGCCGTGGTCGTAGGCCGCGCGGCACCCACGCCGGCGTGCCTCCTGCTCTACCGGAAGCGACAGGAGGCACGCCTGTGGGCACCGTGGCGCATGCAGAAAAGTGAATCAAGAGGCGCACTGCTGCGTACGGGGGCACAGGCAGCAGCTTATCTCGTCAGGGACGGGCGGCGAGAACATGCCGCGCCGGCTGCACGCTTCTACAGCGAGCAGTGCGGCAGGCGCAGCAGGCGTCGAACGCGTGCAACCACACGCATCCGCGCACGCACGCGGCCCATCGCCTGCGAGTTCGGAAGGGGAGGGGAAGGGGGGAGCACGGGCGGGTGGCCCAGCGGCTGCGGCAAGGCAGCCAGCCACCCGCGCCACGTCGCAAGACACAATGTAGAAAAAGAGTGAGCGTGGGCAAAATTGCGCAAAACAAAAGAGTGAAACTAGAAAAAGAGAAAAAGTATGGAGAGCAAAAAAAAGGAAGGGAGGAGCGAGGAGACACTCACACGCGGCAAGCCCGGAGGCTGCCCGCGAGTGGGCGGCGCCGCAGCAGCAGCGGCAGCGGCAGCGGCAGCGGCGACGTGCGCGGCCACGCGGATATACCTCCGCCTGGACCCAGCAGCACACGCCCCCGCCGCGCCGCTCCGCATCCCAGGCAAGCACCATGCACTTACCAGCACATGTAGTTCACCCCGGTGCAGCGGTTCGAAAACCCGCACGTCGCAGCCGTCACGCCGGCGTTCGCGCCCGCAGCAGCCGCCTGCAGCACAGCCTTGTTCCGCCACGCAGTCGGCATGCAGCCGCAGAACGTGTTGCCGCTCAGGTCCGCGGACTGCAGAGCCGGCAGCGACGCCCACGACGACGCAAGCACGCCGCGCATCTTGGTCTTCGACAGGTCCACCGTGCGCAGCGACACCATATCGCTGCCCCAGTTCGGCAGACCACCGCACGCCTCCGTCTCGCTCAGGTTGATCGACTCCAGGCTCGACATCCCGTTCCACGCGCTCGGCACGTAGCCGTGCACCGACGTCTTGCTCATGTCCAGAGAGCGCAGGCGCGACAGGCTGGCCCAGCTGTCCACAAACGTCCCCGCAAGGCCGCTGTTGCTCGACAGGTCAAGCGACACAACGCGCACCGCAGAGCCGTCGACGTTGCGCAGCGCGGACAGGCTGCCCGACAGACCGCGGCCGCTCAGGTCCACAGACACCTCCCCGTTCGCAGCGCACGACACGCCGCTCCACGTGCAGTAGTCCGACCCCGTCCACCCGCTCAGCTGCGACGGGAAGGCAGCAGCCAGGCCGGCCAGGAACTGCAGCGTCGAGGCGACCTCGTGGTCCGGCGCAGCAACGGGAGGCGCAGCCGTCGGGGCCGCAGTCGTCGGGGCGACCGGCGGCGGAGCGACGGGCGGCTGGGCACCGTTCGAGCCCGCAGAGTTGGGAGCGTTCGGGCACGTCTTGCGGTTGGCGCAGCGGTCCGCGTAGCACGTCGACGCGTCCGACACCGCAAGGCCCGCCACGGCGTTCCTCAGCACGGCGTTCCCGCTCCACGACGACGGCACGCACCCGCAGAACGCGTTGCCGGCAAGGTTCGCCGACTGCAGCGCCGGCAGCTGCGACCACTCCTTCACCAGCGACCCCTGGAAGTTGTTGTACGACAGGTCCACAACGCGCAGGCTCGCCATCTGCTTCCACTGCGGCAGGCTCTGGCACGCCGCGGTGTGGTGGATGTACACCTCCTCCAGCTTCGACAGGCGGCGCCAGTCGTCCGGGATGTCGCCGCGCAGCGACGTGTAGCTCAGGTTCATCCGGCGCAGGTTCGCCAGCTTCTTCCAGTCGCTCTCGAAGTCGCCGCGGATGCCCGGGTTGTTGGACAGGTCGATCGACACCACAAGCGACAGCTTGCCGTCGTCGCTGTCCACCTCCGGCATCTCGCCAACCAGGCCGCGGCCGCTCAGGTCAACAGAGACCTCGCCGTTCGCAGCGCACGACACACCGCTCCATGAGCAGTAGTCCGACCCCGTCCACAGCGGCCGCAGCACGCTCTTGTACTCGCTCACGAACTCCCTCAGGAAGTTCAGCGTCGCCTGCTCCGCCGTCAGCGCGCGGCTCGCCTCCACGCCGCCGGCAATCAGCAGCGCAGCCACGAACACAAGGGCAATCAGCCGCCACGGAGCAACCTGCATCCTGTCAGTCAGCGCGGGTGTGTATGTGTTGGGTGTTTGGATGTGTGTGGTGAGTGTGTAGATGAGTCAGTTGGGTGAAATTCTTTTCTCTTGACTTATGTCGGCTGTCGGCAGCGCACCACGGACGCACAGAGAAGAGAAGACAGGGAGAGAGAGGAGAGAGGGAGAGAGGGAAAGAGAGCGATGGACAGGGGAGGAAGAGGGAGTGGGGGCAAGGAGTGGGAGGGACACCGGCGGCACACACACGCGCGCCGCAGTCGGCACGGCACTCCGCAGCTCGAGCAATCAGACTCGCTGTCCGCCTCAGCGCCGGCCGCGTCGCTCCTTGGCAGGCAGCAGTGCCCGCCTTCAGCGCGCGAGCTCTTCGTCTCGTCTTCGTGTACGTATCTCCGCTGTTTCGCTTGTTTTCATTTTTTGTTCGCCGTGGTCGTAGGCCGCGCGGCACCCACGCCGGCGTGCCTCCTGCTCTACCGGAAGCGACAGGAGGCACGCCTGTGGGCACCGTGGCGCATGCAGAAAAGTGAATCAAGAGGCGCACTGCTGCGTACGGGGGCACAGGCAGCAGCTTATCTCGTCAGGGACGGGCGGCGAGAACATGCCGCGCCGGCTGCACGCTTCTACAGCGAGCAGTGCGGCAGGCGCAGCAGGCGTCGAACGCGTGCAACCACACGCATCCGCGCACGCACGCGGCCCATCGCCTGCGAGTTCGGAAAGGGGAGGGGAAGGGGGGAGCACGGGCGGGTGGCCCAGCGGCTGCGGCAAGGCAGCCAGCCACCCGCGCCACGTCGCAAGACACAATGTAGAAAAAGAGTGAGCGTGGGCAAAATTGCGCAAAACAAAAGAGTGAAACTAGAAAAAGAGAAAAAGTATGGAGAGCAAAAAAGGAAGGAAGGAGCGAGGAGACACTCACACGCGGCAAGCCCGGAGGCTGCCCGCGAGTGGGCGGCGCCGCAGCAGCAGCGGCAGCGGCAGCGGCAGCGGCGACGTGCGCGGCCACGCGGATATACCTCCGCCTGGACCCAGCAGCACACGCCCCCGCCGCGCCGCTCCGCATCCCAGGCAAGCACCATGCACTTACCAGCACATGTAGTTCACCCCGGTGCAGCGGTTCGAATACCCGCACGTCGCAGCCGTCACGCCGGCGTTCGCGCCCGCAGCAGCCGCCTGCAGCACAGCCTTGTTCCGCCACGCAGTCGGCATGCAGCCGCAGAACGTGTTGCCGCTCAGGTCCGCGGACTGCAGAGCCGGCAGCGACGCCCACGACGACGCAAGCACGCCGCGCATCTTGGTCTTCGACAGGTCCACCGTGCGCAGCGACACCATATCGCTGCCCCAGTTCGGCAGACCACCGCACGCCTCCGTCTCGCTCAGGTTGATCGACTCCAGGCTCGACATCCCGTTCCACGCGCTCGGCACGTAGCCGTGCACCGACGTCTTGCTCATGTCCAGAGAGCGCAGGCGCGACAGGCTGGCCCAGCTGTCCACAAACGTCCCCGCAAGGCCGCTGTTGCTCGACAGGTCAAGCGACACAACGCGCACCGCAGAGCCGTCGACGTTGCGCAGCGCGGACAGGCTGCCCGACAGACCGCGGCCGCTCAGGTCCACAGACACCTCCCCGTTCGCAGCGCACGACACGCCGCTCCACGTGCAGTAGTCCGACCCCGTCCACCCGCTCAGCTGCGACGGGAAGGCAGCAGCCAGGCCGGCCAGGAACTGCAGCGTCGAGGCGACCTCGTGGTCCGGCGCAGCAACGGGAGGCGCAGCCGTCGGGGCCGCAGTCGTCGGGGCGACCGGCGGCGGAGCGACGGGCGGCTGGGCACCGTTCGAGCCCGCAGAGTTGGGAGCGTTCGGGCACGTCTTGCGGTTGGCGCAGCGGTCCGCGTAGCACGTCGACGCGTCCGACACCGCAAGGCCCGCCACGGCGTTCCTCAGCACGGCGTTCCCGCTCCACGACGACGGCACGCACCCGCAGAACGCGTTGCCGGCAAGGTTCGCCGACTGCAGCGCCGGCAGCTGCGACCACTCCTTCACCAGCGACCCCTGGAAGTTGTTGTACGACAGGTCCACAACGCGCAGGCTCGCCATCTGCTTCCACTGCGGCAGGCTCTGGCACGCCGCGGTGTGGTGGATGTACACCTCCTCCAGCTTCGACAGGCGGCGCCAGTCGTCTGGGATGTCGCCGCGCAGCGACGTGTAGCTCAGGTTCATCCGGCGCAGGTTCGCCAGCTTCTTCCAGTCGCTCTCGAAGTCGCCGCGGATGCCCGGGTTGTTGGACAGGTCGATCGACACCACAAGCGACAGCTTGCCGTCGTCGCTGTCCACCTCCGGCATCTCGCCAACCAGGCCGCGGCCGCTCAGGTCAACAGAGACCTCGCCGTTCGCAGCGCACGACACACCGCTCCATGAGCAGTAGTCCGACCCCGTCCACAGCGGCCGCAGCACGCTCTTGTACTCGCTCACGAACTCCCTCAGGAAGTTCAGCGTCGCCTGCTCCGCCGTCAGCGCGCGGCTCGCCTCCACGCCGCCGGCAATCAGCAGCGCAGCCACGAACACAAGGGCAATCAGCCGCCACGGAGCAACCTGCATCCTGTCAGTCAGCGCGGGTGTGTATGTGTTGGGTGTTTGGATGTGTGTGGTGAGTGTGTAGATGAGTCAGTTGGGTGAAATTCTTTTCTCTTGACTTATGTCGGCTGTCGGCAGCGCACCACGGACGCACAGAGAAGAGAAGACAGGGAGAGAGAGAGAGAGAGGGGAGAGGGGAAAGAGAGCGATGGACAGGGGAGGAAGAGGGAGTGGGGGCAAGGAGTGGGAGGGACACCGGCGGCACACACACGCGCGCCGCAGTCGGCACGGCACTCCGCAGCTCGAGCAATCAGACTCGCTGTCCGCCTCAGCGCCGGCCGCGTCGCTCCTTGGCAGGCAGCAGTGCCCGCCTTCAGCGCGCGAGCTCTTCGTCTCGTCTTCGTGTACGTATCTCCGCTGTTTCGCTTGTTTTCATTTTTTGTTCGCCGTGGTCGTAGGCCGCGCGGCACCCACGCCGGCGTGCCTCCTGCTCTACCGGAAGCGACAGGAGGCACGCCTGTGGGCACCGTGGCGCATGCAGAAAAGTGAATCAAGAGGCGCACTGCTGCGTACGGGGGCACAGGCAGCAGCTTATCTCGTCAGGGACGGGCGGCGAGAACATGCCGCGCCGGCTGCACGCTTCTACAGCGAGCAGTGCGGCAGGCGCAGCAGGCGTCGAACGCGTGCAACCACACGCATCCGCGCACGCACGCGGCCCATCGCCTGCGAGTTCGGAAGGGGAGGGGAAGGGGGGAGCACGGGCGGGTGGCCCAGCGGCTGCGGCAAGGCAGCCAGCCACCCGCGCCACGTCGCAAGACACAATGTAGAAAAAGAGTGAGCGTGGGCAAAATTGCGCAAAACAAAAGAGTGAAACTAGAAAAAGAGAAAAAGTATGGAGAGCAAAAAAAGGAAGGGAGGAGCGAGGGAGACACTCACACGCGGCAAGCCCGGAGGCTGCCCGCGAGTGGGCGGCGCCGCAGCAGCAGCGGCAGCGGCAGCGGCAGCGGCGACGTGCGCGGCCACGCGGATATACCTCCGCCTGGACCCAGCAGCACACGCCCCCGCCGCGCCGCTCCGCATCCCAGGCAAGCACCATGCACTTACCAGCACATGTAGTTCACCCCGGTGCAGCGGTTCGAAAACCCGCACGTCGCAGCCGTCACGCCGGCGTTCGCGCCCGCAGCAGCCGCCTGCAGCACAGCCTTGTTCCGCCACGCAGTCGGCATGCAGCCGCAGAACGTGTTGCCGCTCAGGTCCGCGGACTGCAGAGCCGGCAGCGACGCCCACGACGACGCAAGCACGCCGCGCATCTTGGTCTTCGACAGGTCCACCGTGCGCAGCGACACCATATCGCTGCCCCAGTTCGGCAGACCACCGCACGCCTCCGTCTCGCTCAGGTTGATCGACTCCAGGCTCGACATCCCGTTCCACGCGCTCGGCACGTAGCCGTGCACCGACGTCTTGCTCATGTCCAGAGAGCGCAGGCGCGACAGGCTGGCCCAGCTGTCCACAAACGTCCCCGCAAGGCCGCTGTTGCTCGACAGGTCAAGCGACACAACGCGCACCGCAGAGCCGTCGACGTTGCGCAGCGCGGACAGGCTGCCCGACAGACCGCGGCCGCTCAGGTCCACAGACACCTCCCCGTTCGCAGCGCACGACACGCCGCTCCACGTGCAGTAGTCCGACCCCGTCCACCCGCTCAGCTGCGACGGGAAGGCAGCAGCCAGGCCGGCCAGGAACTGCAGCGTCGAGGCGACCTCGTGGTCCGGCGCAGCAACGGGAGGCGCAGCCGTCGGGGCCGCAGTCGTCGGGGCGACCGGCGGCGGAGCGACGGGCGGCTGGGCACCGTTCGAGCCCGCAGAGTTGGGAGCGTTCGGGCACGTCTTGCGGTTGGCGCAGCGGTCCGCGTAGCACGTCGACGCGTCCGACACCGCAAGGCCCGCCACGGCGTTCCTCAGCACGGCGTTCCCGCTCCACGACGACGGCACGCACCCGCAGAACGCGTTGCCGGCAAGGTTCGCCGACTGCAGCGCCGGCAGCTGCGACCACTCCTTCACCAGCGACCCCTGGAAGTTGTTGTACGACAGGTCCACAACGCGCAGGCTCGCCATCTGCTTCCACTGCGGCAGGCTCTGGCACGCCGCGGTGTGGTGGATGTACACCTCCTCCAGCTTCGACAGGCGGCGCCAGTCGTCTGGGATGTCGCCGCGCAGCGACGTGTAGCTCAGGTTCATCCGGCGCAGGTTCGCCAGCTTCTTCCAGTCGCTCTCGAAGTCGCCGTGGATGCCCGGGTTGTTGGACAGGTCGATCGACACCACAAGCGACAGCTTGCCGTCGTCGCTGTCCACCTCCGGCATCTCGCCAACCAGGCCGCGGCCGCTCAGGTCAACAGAGACCTCGCCGTTCGCAGCGCACGACACACCGCTCCATGAGCAGTAGTCCGACCCCGTCCACAGCGGCCGCAGCACGCTCTTGTACTCGCTCACGAACTCCCTCAGGAAGTTCAGCGTCGCCTGCTCCGCCGTCAGCGCGCGGCTCGCCTCCACGCCGCCGGCAATCAGCAGCGCAGCCACGAACACAAGGGCAATCAGCCGCCACGGAGCAACCTGCATCCTGTCAGTCAGCGCGGGTGTGTATGTGTTGGGTGTTTGGATGTGTGTGGTGAGTGTGTAGATGAGTCAGTTGGGTGAAATTCTTTTCTCTTGACTTATGTCGGCTGTCGGCAGCGCACCACGGACGCACAGAGAAGAGAAGACAGGGAGAGAGAGAGAGAGGAGAGAGAGGGAAAGAGAGCGATGGACAGGGGAGGAAGAGGGAGTGGGGGCAAGGAGTGGGAGGGACACCGGCGGCACACACACGCGCGCCGCAGTCGGCACGGCACTCCGCAGCTCGAGCAATCAGACTCGCTGTCCGCCTCAGCGCCGGCCGCGTCGCTCCTTGGCAGGCAGCAGTGCCCGCCTTCAGCGCGCGAGCTCTTCGTCTCGTCTTCGTGTACGTATCTCCGCTGTTTCGCTTGTTTTCATTTTTTGTTCGCCGTGGTCGTAGGCCGCGCGGCACCCACGCCGGCGTGCCTCCTGCTCTACCGGAAGCGACAGGAGGCACGCCTGTGGGCACCGTGGCGCATGCAGAAAAGTGAATCAAGAGGCGCACTGCTGCGTACGGGGGCACAGGCAGCAGCTTATCTCGTCAGGGACGGGCGGCGAGAACATGCCGCGCCGGCTGCACGCTTCTACAGCGAGCAGTGCGGCAGGCGCAGCAGGCGTCGAACGCGTGCAACCACACGCATCCGCGCACGCACGCGGCCCATCGCCTGCGAGTTCGGAAAGGGAGGGGAAGGGGGAGCACGGGCGGGTGGCCCAGCGGCTGCGGCAAGGCAGCCAGCCACCCGCGCCACGTCGCAAGACACAATGTAGAAAAAGAGTGAGCGTGGGCAAAATTGCGCAAAACAAAAGAGCGAAACTAGAAAAAGAGAAAAAGTATGGAGAGCAAAAAAAAGGAAGGGAGGAGCGAGGAGACACTCACACGCGGCAAGCCCGGAGGCTGCCCGCGAGTGGGCGGCGCCGCAGCAGCAGCGGCAGCGGCAGCGGCAGCGGCGACGTGCGCGGCCACGCGGATATACCTCCGCCTGGACCCAGCAGCACACGCCCCCGCCGCGCCGCTCCGCATCCCAGGCAAGCACCATGCACTTACCAGCACATGTAGTTCACCCCGGTGCAGCGGTTCGAATACCCGCACGTCGCAGCCGTCACGCCGGCGTTCGCGCCCGCAGCAGCCGCCTGCAGCACAGCCTTGTTCCGCCACGCAGTCGGCATGCAGCCGCAGAACGTGTTGCCGCTCAGGTCCGCGGACTGCAGAGCCGGCAGCGACGCCCACGACGACGCAAGCACGCCGCGCATCTTGGTCTTCGACAGGTCCACCGTGCGCAGCGACACCATATCGCTGCCCCAGTTCGGCAGACCACCGCACGCCTCCGTCTCGCTCAGGTTGATCGACTCCAGGCTCGACATCCCGTTCCACGCGCTCGGCACGTAGCCGTGCACCGACGTCTTGCTCATGTCCAGAGAGCGCAGGCGCGACAGGCTGGCCCAGCTGTCCACAAACGTCCCCGCAAGGCCGCTGTTGCTCGACAGGTCAAGCGACACAACGCGCACCGCAGAGCCGTCGACGTTGCGCAGCGCGGACAGGCTGCCCGACAGACCGCGGCCGCTCAGGTCCACAGACACCTCCCCGTTCGCAGCGCACGACACGCCGCTCCACGTGCAGTAGTCCGACCCCGTCCACCCGCTCAGCTGCGACGGGAAGGCAGCAGCCAGGCCGGCCAGGAACTGCAGCGTCGAGGCGACCTCGTGGTCCGGCGCAGCAACGGGAGGCGCAGCCGTCGGGGCCGCAGTCGTCGGGGCGACCGGCGGCGGAGCGACGGGCGGCTGGGCACCGTTCGAGCCCGCAGAGTTGGGAGCGTTCGGGCACGTCTTGCGGTTGGCGCAGCGGTCCGCGTAGCACGTCGACGCGTCCGACACCGCAAGGCCCGCCACGGCGTTCCTCAGCACGGCGTTCCCGCTCCACGACGACGGCACGCACCCGCAGAACGCGTTGCCGGCAAGGTTCGCCGACTGCAGCGCCGGCAGCTGCGACCACTCCTTCACCAGCGACCCCTGGAAGTTGTTGTACGACAGGTCCACAACGCGCAGGCTCGCCATCTGCTTCCACTGCGGCAGGCTCTTGCACGCCGCGGTGTGGTGGATGTACACCTCCTCCAGCTTCGACAGGCGGCGCCAGTCGTTCTGGGGATCAGACGTGTAGCTCAGGTTCATCCGGCGCAGGTTCGCCAGCTTCTTCCAGTCGCTCTCGAAGTCGCCGCGGATGCCCGGGTTGTTGGACAGGTCGATCGACACCACAAGCGACAGCTTGCCGTCGTCGCTGTCCACCTCCGGCATCTCGCCAACCAGGCCGCGGCCGCTCAGGTCAACAGAGACCTCGCCGTTCGCAGCGCACGACACACCGCTCCATGAGCAGTAGTCCGACCCCGTCCACAGCGGCCGCAGCACGCTCTTGTACTCGCTCACGAACTCCCTCAGGAAGTTCAGCGTCGCCTGCTCCGCCGTCAGCGCGCGGCTCGCCTCCACGCCGCCGGCAATCAGCAGCGCAGCCACGAACACAAGGGCAATCAGCCGCCACGGAGCAACCTGCATCCTGTCAGTCAGCGCGGGTGTGTATGTGTTGGGTGTTTGGATGTGTGTGGTGAGTGTGTAGATGAGTCAGTTGGGTGAAATTCTTTTCTCTTGACTTATGTCGGCTGTCGGCAGCGCACCACGGACGCACAGAGAAGAGAAGACAGGGAGAGAGAGGAGAGAGGGAGAGAGGGAAAGAGAGCGATGGACAGGGGAGGAAGAGGGAGTGGGGGCAAGGAGTGGGAGGGACACCGGCGGCACACACACGCGCGCCGCAGTCGGCACGGCACTCCGCAGCTCGAGCAATCAGACTCGCTGTCCGCCTCAGCGCCGGCCGCGTCGCTCCTTGGCAGGCAGCAGTGCCCGCCTTCAGCGCGCGAGCTCTTCGTCTCGTCTTCGTGTACGTATCTCCGCTGTTTCGCTTGTTTTCATTTTTTGTTCGCCGTGGTCGTAGGCCGCGCGGCACCCACGCCGGCGTGCCTCCTGCTCTACCGGAAGCGACAGGAGGCACGCCTGTGGGCACCGTGGCGCATGCAGAAAAGTGAATCAAGAGGCGCACTGCTGCGTACGGGGGCACAGGCAGCAGCTTATCTCGTCAGGGACGGGCGGCGAGAACATGCCGCGCCGGCTGCACGCTTCTACAGCGAGCAGTGCGGCAGGCGCAGCAGGCGTCGAACGCGTGCAACCACACGCATCCGCGCACGCACGCGGCCCATCGCCTGCGAGTTCGGAAAGGGGAGGGGAAGGGGGAGCACGGGCGGGTGGCCCAGCGGCTGCGGCAAGGCAGCCAGCCACCCGCGCCACGTCGCAAGACACAATGTAGAAAAAGAGTGAGCGTGGGCAAAATTGCGCAAAACAAAAGAGTGAAACTAGAAAAAGAGAAAAAGTATGGAGAGCAAAAAAGGAAGGAAGGAGCGAGGAGACACTCACACGCGGCAAGCCCGGAGGCTGCCCGCGAGTGGGCGGCGCCGCAGCAGCAGCGGCAGCGGCAGCGGCAGCGGCGACGTGCGCGGCCACGCGGATATACCTCCGCCTGGACCCAGCAGCACACGCCCCCGCCGCGCCGCTCCGCATCCCAGGCAAGCACCATGCACTTACCAGCACATGTAGTTCACCCCGGTGCAGCGGTTCGAATACCCGCACGTCGCAGCCGTCACGCCGGCGTTCGCGCCCGCAGCAGCCGCCTGCAGCACAGCCTTGTTCCGCCACGCAGTCGGCATGCAGCCGCAGAACGTGTTGCCGCTCAGGTCCGCGGACTGCAGAGCCGGCAGCGACGCCCACGACGACGCAAGCACGCCGCGCATCTTGGTCTTCGACAGGTCCACCGTGCGCAGCGACACCATATCGCTGCCCCAGTTCGGCAGACCACCGCACGCCTCCGTCTCGCTCAGGTTGATCGACTCCAGGCTCGACATCCCGTTCCACGCGCTCGGCACGTAGCCGTGCACCGACGTCTTGCTCATGTCCAGAGAGCGCAGGCGCGACAGGCTGGCCCAGCTGTCCACAAACGTCCCCGCAAGGCCGCTGTTGCTCGACAGGTCAAGCGACACAACGCGCACCGCAGAGCCGTCGACGTTGCGCAGCGCGGACAGGCTGCCCGACAGACCGCGGCCGCTCAGGTCCACAGACACCTCCCCGTTCGCAGCGCACGACACGCCGCTCCACGTGCAGTAGTCCGACCCCGTCCACCCGCTCAGCTGCGACGGGAAGGCAGCAGCCAGGCCGGCCAGGAACTGCAGCGTCGAGGCGACCTCGTGGTCCGGCGCAGCAACGGGAGGCGCAGCCGTCGGGGCCGCAGTCGTCGGGGCGACCGGCGGCGGAGCGACGGGCGGCTGGGCACCGTTCGAGCCCGCAGAGTTGGGAGCGTTCGGGCACGTCTTGCGGTTGGCGCAGCGGTCCGCGTAGCACGTCGACGCGTCCGACACCGCAAGGCCCGCCACGGCGTTCCTCAGCACGGCGTTCCCGCTCCACGACGACGGCACGCACCCGCAGAACGCGTTGCCGGCAAGGTTCGCCGACTGCAGCGCCGGCAGCTGCGACCACTCCTTCACCAGCGACCCCTGGAAGTTGTTGTACGACAGGTCCACAACGCGCAGGCTCGCCATCTGCTTCCACTGCGGCAGGCTCTGGCACGCCGCGGTGTGGTGGATGTACACCTCCTCCAGCTTCGACAGGCGGCGCCAGTCGTCCGGGATGTCGCCGCGCAGCGACGTGTAGCTCAGGTTCATCCGGCGCAGGTTCGCCAGCTTCTTCCAGTCGCTCTCGAAGTCGTCGTGGATGCCCGGGTTGTTGGACAGGTCGATCGACACCACAAGCGACAGCTTGCCGTCGTCGCTGTCCACCTCCGGCATCTCGCCAACCAGGCCGCGGCCGCTCAGGTCAACAGAGACCTCGCCGTTCGCAGCGCACGACACACCGCTCCATGAGCAGTAGTCCGACCCCGTCCACAGCGGCCGCAGCACGCTCTTGTACTCGCTCACGAACTCCCTCAGGAAGTTCAGCGTCGCCTGCTCCGCCGTCAGCGCGCGGCTCGCCTCCACGCCGCCGGCAATCAGCAGCGCAGCCACGAACACAAGGGCAATCAGCCGCCACGGAGCAACCTGCATCCTGTCAGTCAGCGCGGGTGTGTATGTGTTGGGTGTTTGGATGTGTGTGGTGAGTGTGTAGATGAGTCAGTTGGGTGAAATTCTTTTCTCTTGACTTATGTCGGCTGTCGGCAGCGCACCACGGACGCACAGAGAAGAGAAGACAGGGAGAGAGAGGAGAGAGGGAGAGAGGGAAAGAGAGCGATGGACAGGGGAGGAAGAGGGAGTGGGGGCAAGGAGTGGGAGGGACACCGGCGGCACACACACGCGCGCCGCAGTCGGCACGGCACTCCGCAGCTCGAGCAATCAGACTCGCTGTCCGCCTCAGCGCCGGCCGCGTCGCTCCTTGGCAGGCAGCAGTGCCCGCCTTCAGCGCGCGAGCTCTTCGTCTCGTCTTCGTGTACGTATCTCCGCTGTTTCGCTTGTTTTCATTTTTTGTTCGCCGTGGTCGTAGGCCGCGCGGCACCCACGCCGGCGTGCCTCCTGCTCTACCGGAAGCGACAGGAGGCACGCCTGTGGGCACCGTGGCGCATGCAGAAAAGTGAATCAAGAGGCGCACTGCTGCGTACGGGGGCACAGGCAGCAGCTTATCTCGTCAGGGACGGGCGGCGAGAACATGCCGCGCCGGCTGCACGCTTCTACAGCGAGCAGTGCGGCAGGCGCAGCAGGCGTCGAACGCGTGCAACCACACGCATCCGCGCACGCACGCGGCCCATCGCCTGCGAGTTCGGAAAGGGGGAGGGGGGAGCACGGGCGGGTGGCCCAGCGGCTGCGGCAAGGCAGCCAGCCACCCGCGCCACGTCGCAAGACACAATGTAGAAAAAGAGTGAGCGTGGGCAAAATTGCGCAAAACAAAAGAGCGAAACTAGAAAAAGAGAAAAAGTATGGAGAGCAAAAAAAGGAAGGGAGGAGCGAGGAGACACTCACACGCGGCAAGCCCGGAGGCTGCCCGCGAGTGGGCGGCGCCGCAGCAGCAGCGGCAGCGGCAGCGGCAGCGGCGACGTGCGCGGCCACGCGGATATACCTCCGCCTGGACCCAGCAGCACACGCCCCCGCCGCGCCGCTCCGCATCCCAGGCAAGCACCATGCACTTACCAGCACATGTAGTTCACCCCGGTGCAGCGGTTCGAATACCCGCACGTCGCAGCCGTCACGCCGGCGTTCGCGCCCGCAGCAGCCGCCTGCAGCACAGCCTTGTTCCGCCACGCAGTCGGCATGCAGCCGCAGAACGTGTTGCCGCTCAGGTCCGCGGACTGCAGAGCCGGCAGCGACGCCCACGACGACGCAAGCACGCCGCGCATCTTGGTCTTCGACAGGTCCACCGTGCGCAGCGACACCATATCGCTGCCCCAGTTCGGCAGACCACCGCACGCCTCCGTCTCGCTCAGGTTGATCGACTCCAGGCTCGACATCCCGTTCCACGCGCTCGGCACGTAGCCGTGCACCGACGTCTTGCTCATGTCCAGAGAGCGCAGGCGCGACAGGCTGGCCCAGCTGTCCACAAACGTCCCCGCAAGGCCGCTGTTGCTCGACAGGTCAAGCGACACAACGCGCACCGCAGAGCCGTCGACGTTGCGCAGCGCGGACAGGCTGCCCGACAGACCGCGGCCCCCACCGGGTTGTTGGACAGGTCGATCGACACCACAAGCGACAGCTTGCCGTCGTCGCTGTCCACCTCCGGCATCTCGCCAACAGGCCGCGGCCGCTCAGGTCAACAGAGACCTCGCCGTTCGCAGCGCACGACACACCGCTCCATGAGCAGTAGTCCGACCCCGTCCACAGCGGCCGCAGCACGCTCTTGTACTCGCTCACGAACTCCCTCAGGAAGTTCAGCGTCGCCTGCTCCGCCGTCAGCGCGCGGCTCGCCTCCACGCCGCCGGCAATCAGCAGCGCAGCCACGAACACAAGGGCAATCAGCCGCCACGGAGCAACCTGCATCCTGTCAGTCAGCGCGGGTGTGTATGTGTTGGGTGTTTGGATGTGTGTGGTGAGTGTGTAGATGAGTCAGTTGGGTGAAATTCTTTTCTCTTGACTTATGTCGGCTGTCGGCAGCGCACCACGGACGCACAGAGAGGAGAAGACAGGGAGAGAGAGAGAGAGGGGGAGAGAGGGAAAGAGAGCGATGGACAGGGGAGGAAGAGGGAGTGGGGGCAAGGAGTGGGAGGGACACCGGCGGCACACACACGCGCGCCGCAGTCGGCACGGCACTCCGCAGCTCGAGCAATCAGACTCGCTGTCCGCCTCAGCGCCGGCCGCGTCGCTCCTTGGCAGGCAGCAGTGCCCGCCTTCAGCGCGCGAGCTCTTCGTCTCGTCTTCGTGTACGTATCTCCGCTGTTTCGCTTGTTTTCATTTTTTGTTCGCCGTGGTCGTAGGCCGCGCGGCACCCACGCCGGCGTGCCTCCTGCTCTACCGGAAGCGACAGGAGGCACGCCTGTGGGCACCGTGGCGCATGCAGAAAAGTGAATCAAGAGGCGCACTGCTGCGTACGGGGGCACAGGCAGCAGCTTATCTCGTCAGGGACGGGCGGCGAGAACATGCCGCGCCGGCTGCACGCTTCTACAGCGAGCAGTGCGGCAGGCGCAGCAGGCGTCGAACGCGTGCAACCACACGCATCCGCGCACGCACGCGGCCCATCGCCTGCGAGTTCGGAAAGGGGAGGGGAAGGGGGAGCACGGGCGGGTGGCCCAGCGGCTGCGGCAAGGCAGCCAGCCACCCGCGCCACGTCGCAAGACACAATGTAGAAAAAGAGTGAGCGTGGGCAAAATTGCGCAAAACAAAAGAGTGAAACTAGAAAAAGAGAAAAAGTATGGAGAGCAAAAAAAAGGAAGGGAGGAGCGAGGGAGACACTCACACGCGGCAAGCCCGGAGGCTGCCCGCGAGTGGGCGGCGCCGCAGCAGCAGCGGCAGCGGCAGCGGCAGCGGCGACGTGCGCGGCCACGCGGATATACCTCCGCCTGGACCCAGCAGCACACGCCCCCGCCGCGCCGCTCCGCATCCCAGGCAAGCACCATGCACTTACCAGCACATGTAGTTCACCCCGGTGCAGCGGTTCGAATACCCGCACGTCGCAGCCGTCACGCCGGCGTTCGCGCCCGCAGCAGCCGCCTGCAGCACAGCCTTGTTCCGCCACGCAGTCGGCATGCAGCCGCAGAACGTGTTGCCGCTCAGGTCCGCGGACTGCAGAGCCGGCAGCGACGCCCACGACGACGCAAGCACGCCGCGCATCTTGGTCTTCGACAGGTCCACCGTGCGCAGCGACACCATATCGCTGCCCCAGTTCGGCAGACCACCGCACGCCTCCGTCTCGCTCAGGTTGATCGACTCCAGGCTCGACATCCCGTTCCACGCGCTCGGCACGTAGCCGTGCACCGACGTCTTGCTCATGTCCAGAGAGCGCAGGCGCGACAGGCTGGCCCAGCTGTCCACAAACGTCCCCGCAAGGCCGCTGTTGCTCGACAGGTCAAGCGACACAACGCGCACCGCAGAGCCGTCGACGTTGCGCAGCGCGGACAGGCTGCCCGACAGACCGCGGCCGCTCAGGTCCACAGACACCTCCCCGTTCGCAGCGCACGACACGCCGCTCCACGTGCAGTAGTCCGACCCCGTCCACCCGCTCAGCTGCGACGGGAAGGCAGCAGCCAGGCCGGCCAGGAACTGCAGCGTCGAGGCGACCTCGTGGTCCGGCGCAGCAACGGGAGGCGCAGCCGTCGGGGCCGCAGTCGTCGGGGCGACCGGCGGCGGAGCGACGGGCGGCTGGGCACCGTTCGAGCCCGCAGAGTTGGGAGCGTTCGGGCACGTCTTGCGGTTGGCGCAGCGGTCCGCGTAGCACGTCGACGCGTCCGACACCGCAAGGCCCGCCACGGCGTTCCTCAGCACGGCGTTCCCGCTCCACGACGACGGCACGCACCCGCAGAACGCGTTGCCGGCAAGGTTCGCCGACTGCAGCGCCGGCAGCTGCGACCACTCCTTCACCAGCGACCCCTGGAAGTTGTTGTACGACAGGTCCACAACGCGCAGGCTCGCCATCTGCTTCCACTGCGGCAGGCTCTGGCACGCCGCGGTGTGGTGGATGTACACCTCCTCCAGCTTCGACAGGCGGCGCCAGTCGTCCGGGATGTCGCCGCGCAGCGACGTGTAGCTCAGGTTCATCCGGCGCAGGTTCGCCAGCTTCTTCCAGTCGCTCTCGAAGTCGTCGTGGATGCCCGGGTTGTTGGACAGGTCGATCGACACCACAAGCGACAGCTTGCCGTCGTCGCTGTCCACCTCCGGCATCTCGCCAACCAGGCCGCGGCCGCTCAGGTCAACAGAGACCTCGCCGTTCGCAGCGCACGACACACCGCTCCATGAGCAGTAGTCCGACCCCGTCCACAGCGGCCGCAGCACGCTCTTGTACTCGCTCACGAACTCCCTCAGGAAGTTCAGCGTCGCCTGCTCCGCCGTCAGCGCGCGGCTCGCCTCCACGCCGCCGGCAATCAGCAGCGCAGCCACGAACACAAGGGCAATCAGCCGCCACGGAGCAACCTGCATCCTGTCAGTCAGCGCGGGTGTGTATGTGTTGGGTGTTTGGATGTGTGTGGTGAGTGTGTAGATGAGTCAGTTGGGTGAAATTCTTTTCTCTTGACTTATGTCGGCTGTCGGCAGCGCACCACGGACGCACAGAGAAGAGAAGACAGGGAGAGAGAGAGAGAGAGGGGAGAGAGGGAAAGAGAGCGATGGACAGGGGAGGAAGAGGGAGTGGGGGCAAGGAGTGGGAGGGACACCGGCGGCACACACACGCGCGCCGCAGTCGGCACGGCACTCCGCAGCTCGAGCAATCAGACTCGCTGTCCGCCTCAGCGCCGGCCGCGTCGCTCCTTGGCAGGCAGCAGTGCCCGCCTTCAGCGCGCGAGCTCTTCGTCTCGTCTTCGTGTACGTATCTCCGCTGTTTCGCTTGTTTTCATTTTTTGTTCGCCGTGGTCGTAGGCCGCGCGGCACCCACGCCGGCGTGCCTCCTGCTCTACCGGAAGCGACAGGAGGCACGCCTGTGGGCACCGTGGCGCATGCAGAAAAGTGAATCAAGAGGCGCACTGCTGCGTACGGGGGCACAGGCAGCAGCTTATCTCGTCAGGGACGGGCGGCGAGAACATGCCGCGCCGGCTGCACGCTTCTACAGCGAGCAGTGCGGCAGGCGCAGCAGGCGTCGAACGCGTGCAACCACACGCATCCGCGCACGCACGCGGCCCATCGCCTGCGAGTTCGGAAAGGGGAGGGGAAGGGGGAGCACGGGCGGGTGGCCCAGCGGCTGCGGCAAGGCAGCCAGCCACCCGCGCCACGTCGCAAGACACAATGTAGAAAAAGAGTGAGCGTGGGCAAAATTGCGCAAAACAAAAGAGTGAAACTAGAAAAAGAGAAAAAGTATGGAGAGCAAAAAAAAGGAAGGGAGGAGCGAGGAGACACTCACACGCGGCAAGCCCGGAGGCTGCCCGCGAGTGGGCGGCGCCGCAGCAGCAGCGGCAGCGGCAGCGGCAGCGGCGACGTGCGCGGCCACGCGGATATACCTCCGCCTGGACCCAGCAGCACACGCCCCCGCCGCGCCGCTCCGCATCCCAGGCAAGCACCATGCACTTACCAGCACATGTAGTTCACCCCGGTGCAGCGGTTCGAATACCCGCACGTCGCAGCCGTCACGCCGGCGTTCGCGCCCGCAGCAGCCGCCTGCAGCACAGCCTTGTTCCGCCACGCAGTCGGCATGCAGCCGCAGAACGTGTTGCCGCTCAGGTCCGCGGACTGCAGAGCCGGCAGCGACGCCCACGACGACGCAAGCACGCCGCGCATCTTGGTCTTCGACAGGTCCACCGTGCGCAGCGACACCATATCGCTGCCCCAGTTCGGCAGACCACCGCACGCCTCCGTCTCGCTCAGGTTGATCGACTCCAGGCTCGACATCCCGTTCCACGCGCTCGGCACGTAGCCGTGCACCGACGTCTTGCTCATGTCCAGAGAGCGCAGGCGCGACAGGCTGGCCCAGCTGTCCACAAACGTCCCCGCAAGGCCGCTGTTGCTCGACAGGTCAAGCGACACAACGCGCACCGCAGAGCCGTCGACGTTGCGCAGCGCGGACAGGCTGCCCGACAGACCGCGGCCGCTCAGGTCCACAGACACCTCCCCGTTCGCAGCGCACGACACGCCGCTCCACGTGCAGTAGTCCGACCCCGTCCACCCGCTCAGCTGCGACGGGAAGGCAGCAGCCAGGCCGGCCAGGAACTGCAGCGTCGAGGCGACCTCGTGGTCCGGCGCAGCAACGGGAGGCGCAGCCGTCGGGGCCGCAGTCGTCGGGGCGACCGGCGGCGGAGCGACGGGCGGCTGGGCACCGTTCGAGCCCGCAGAGTTGGGAGCGTTCGGGCACGTCTTGCGGTTGGCGCAGCGGTCCGCGTAGCACGTCGACGCGTCCGACACCGCAAGGCCCGCCACGGCGTTCCTCAGCACGGCGTTCCCGCTCCACGACGACGGCACGCACCCGCAGAACGCGTTGCCGGCAAGGTTCGCCGACTGCAGCGCCGGCAGCTGCGACCACTCCTTCACCAGCGACCCCTGGAAGTTGTTGTACGACAGGTCCACAACGCGCAGGCTCGCCATCTGCTTCCACTGCGGCAGGCTCTGGCACGCCGCGGTGTGGTGGATGTACACCTCCTCCAGCTTCGACAGGCGGCGCCAGTCGTCCGGGATGTCGCCGCGCAGCGACGTGTAGCTCAGGTTCATCCGGCGCAGGTTCGCCAGCTTCTTCCAGTCGCTCTCGAAGTCGTCGCGGATGCCCGGGTTGTTGGACAGGTCGATCGACACCACAAGCGACAGCTTGCCGTCGTCGCTGTCCACCTCCGGCATCTCGCCAACCAGGCCGCGGCCGCTCAGGTCAACAGAGACCTCGCCGTTCGCAGCGCACGACACACCGCTCCATGAGCAGTAGTCCGACCCCGTCCACAGCGGCCGCAGCACGCTCTTGTACTCGCTCACGAACTCCCTCAGGAAGTTCAGCGTCGCCTGCTCCGCCGTCAGCGCGCGGCTCGCCTCCACGCCGCCGGCAATCAGCAGCGCAGCCACGAACACAAGGGCAATCAGCCGCCACGGAGCAACCTGCATCCTGTCAGTCAGCGCGGGTGTGTATGTGTTGGGTGTTTGGATGTGTGTGGTGAGTGTGTAGATGAGTCAGTTGGGTGAAATTCTTTTCTCTTGACTTATGTCGGCTGTCGGCAGCGCACCACGGACGCACAGAGAAGAGAAGACAGGGAGAGAGAGAGAGAGGGAGAGAGGGAAAGAGAGCGATGGACAGGGGAGGAAGAGGGAGTGGGGGCAAGGAGTGGGAGGGACACCGGCGGCACACACACGCGCGCCGCAGTCGGCACGGCACTCCGCAGCTCGAGCAATCAGACTCGCTGTCCGCCTCAGCGCCGGCCGCGTCGCTCCTTGGCAGGCAGCAGTGCCCGCCTTCAGCGCGCGAGCTCTTCGTCTCGTCTTCGTGTACGTATCTCCGCTGTTTCGCTTGTTTTCATTTTTTGTTCGCCGTGGTCGTAGGCCGCGCGGCACCACGCCGGCGTGCCTCCTGCTCTACCGGAAGCGACAGGAGGCACGCCTGTGGGCACCGTGGCGCATGCAGAAAAGTGAATCAAGAGGCGCACTGCTGCGTACGGGGGCACAGGCAGCAGCTTATCTCGTCAGGGACGGGCGGCGAGAACATGCCGCGCCGGCTGCACGCTTCTACAGCGAGCAGTGCGGCAGGCGCAGCAGGCGTCGAACGCGTGCAACCACACGCATCCGCGCACGCACGCGGCCCATCGCCTGCGAGTTCGGAAAGGGGAGGGGAAGGGGGAGCACGGGCGGGTGGCCCAGCGGCTGCGGCAAGGCAGCCAGCCACCCGCGCCACGTCGCAAGACACAATGTAGAAAAAGAGTGAGCGTGGGCAAAATTGCGCAAAACAAAAGAGTGAAACTAGAAAAAGAGAAAAAGTATGGAGAGCAAAAAAGGAAGGGAGGAGCGAGGAGACACTCACACGCGGCAAGCCCGGAGGCTGCCCGCGAGTGGGCGGCGCCGCAGCAGCAGCGGCAGCGGCAGCGGCAGCGGCGACGTGCGCGGCCACGCGGATATACCTCCGCCTGGACCCAGCAGCACACGCCCCCGCCGCGCCGCTCCGCATCCCAGGCAAGCACCATGCACTTACCAGCACATGTAGTTCACCCCGGTGCAGCGGTTCGAAAACCCGCACGTCGCAGCCGTCACGCCGGCGTTCGCGCCCGCAGCAGCCGCCTGCAGCACAGCCTTGTTCCGCCACGCAGTCGGCATGCAGCCGCAGAACGTGTTGCCGCTCAGGTCCGCGGACTGCAGAGCCGGCAGCGACGCCCACGACGACGCAAGCACGCCGCGCATCTTGGTCTTCGACAGGTCCACCGTGCGCAGCGACACCATATCGCTGCCCCAGTTCGGCAGACCACCGCACGCCTCCGTCTCGCTCAGGTTGATCGACTCCAGGCTCGACATCCCGTTCCACGCGCTCGGCACGTAGCCGTGCACCGACGTCTTGCTCATGTCCAGAGAGCGCAGGCGCGACAGGCTGGCCCAGCTGTCCACAAACGTCCCCGCAAGGCCGCTGTTGCTCGACAGGTCAAGCGACACAACGCGCACCGCAGAGCCGTCGACGTTGCGCAGCGCGGACAGGCTGCCCGACAGACCGCGGCCGCTCAGGTCCACAGACACCTCCCCGTTCGCAGCGCACGACACGCCGCTCCACGTGCAGTAGTCCGACCCCGTCCACCCGCTCAGCTGCGACGGGAAGGCAGCAGCCAGGCCGGCCAGGAACTGCAGCGTCGAGGCGACCTCGTGGTCCGGCGCAGCAACGGGAGGCGCAGCCGTCGGGGCCGCAGTCGTCGGGGCGACCGGCGGCGGAGCGACGGGCGGCTGGGCACCGTTCGAGCCCGCAGAGTTGGGAGCGTTCGGGCACGTCTTGCGGTTGGCGCAGCGGTCCGCGTAGCACGTCGACGCGTCCGACACCGCAAGGCCCGCCACGGCGTTCCTCAGCACGGCGTTCCCGCTCCACGACGACGGCACGCACCCGCAGAACGCGTTGCCGGCAAGGTTCGCCGACTGCAGCGCCGGCAGCTGCGACCACTCCTTCACCAGCGACCCCTGGAAGTTGTTGTACGACAGGTCCACAACGCGCAGGCTCGCCATCTGCTTCCACTGCGGCAGGCTCTGGCACGCCGCGGTGTGGTGGATGTACACCTCCTCCAGCTTCGACAGGCGGCGCCAGTCGTCCGGGATGTCGCCGCGCAGCGACGTGTAGCTCAGGTTCATCCGGCGCAGGTTCGCCAGCTTCTTCCAGTCGCTCTCGAAGTCGCCGTGGATGCCCGGGTTGTTGGACAGGTCGATCGACACCACAAGCGACAGCTTGCCGTCGTCGCTGTCCACCTCCGGCATCTCGCCAACCAGGCCGCGGCCGCTCAGGTCAACAGAGACCTCGCCGTTCGCAGCGCACGACACACCGCTCCATGAGCAGTAGTCCGACCCCGTCCACAGCGGCCGCAGCACGCTCTTGTACTCGCTCACGAACTCCCTCAGGAAGTTCAGCGTCGCCTGCTCCGCCGTCAGCGCGCGGCTCGCCTCCACGCCGCCGGCAATCAGCAGCGCAGCCACGAACACAAGGGCAATCAGCCGCCACGGAGCAACCTGCATCCTGTCAGTCAGCGCGGGTGTGTATGTGTTGGGTGTTTGGATGTGTGTGGTGAGTGTGTAGATGAGTCAGTTGGGTGAAATTCTTTTCTCTTGACTTATGTCGGCTGTCGGCAGCGCACCACGGACGCACAGAGAAGAGAAGACAGGGAGAGAGAGGAGAGAGGGAGAGAGGGAAAGAGAGCGATGGACAGGGGAGGAAGAGGGAGTGGGGGCAAGGAGTGGGAGGGACACCGGCGGCACACACACGCGCGCCGCAGTCGGCACGGCACTCCGCAGCTCGAGCAATCAGACTCGCTGTCCGCCTCAGCGCCGGCCGCGTCGCTCCTTGGCAGGCAGCAGTGCCCGCCTTCAGCGCGCGAGCTCTTCGTCTCGTCTTCGTGTACGTATCTCCGCTGTTTCGCTTGTTTTCATTTTTTGTTCGCCGTGGTCGTAGGCCGCGCGGCACCCACGCCGGCGTGCCTCCTGCTCTACCGGAAGCGACAGGAGGCACGCCTGTGGGCACCGTGGCGCATGCAGAAAAGTGAATCAAGAGGCGCACTGCTGCGTACGGGGGCACAGGCAGCAGCTTATCTCGTCAGGGACGGGCGGCGAGAACATGCCGCGCCGGCTGCACGCTTCTACAGCGAGCAGTGCGGCAGGCGCAGCAGGCGTCGAACGCGTGCAACCACACGCATCCGCGCACGCACGCGGCCCATCGCCTGCGAGTTCGGAAAAAGGGGGGGGGGGGGGAGCACGGGCGGGTGGCCCAGCGGCTGCGGCAAGGCAGCCAGCCACCCGCGCCACGTCGCAAGACACAATGTAGAAAAAGAGTGAGCGTGGGAAAAAAAAAAAGTATCAAAAAAAAAAATAAAAGAGTAAAAAAAAAAAAAAAAAAAAAAAAAAGGAAGGGAAGGAAGGAGCGAGGAGACACTCACACGCGGCAAGCCCGGAGGCTGCCCGCGAGTGGGCGGCGCCGCAGCAGCAGCGGCAGCGGCAGCGGCAGCGGCGACGTGCGCGGCCACGCGGATATACCTCCGCCTGGACCCAGCAGCACACGCCCCCGCCGCGCCGCTCCGCATCCCAGGCAAGCACCATGCACTTACCAGCACATGTAGTTCACCCCGGTGCAGCGGTTCGAATACCCGCACGTCGCAGCCGTCACGCCGGCGTTCGCGCCCGCAGCAGCCGCCTGCAGCACAGCCTTGTTCCGCCACGCAGTCGGCATGCAGCCGCAGAACGTGTTGCCGCTCAGGTCCGCGGACTGCAGAGCCGGCAGCGACGCCCACGACGACGCAAGCACGCCGCGCATCTTGGTCTTCGACAGGTCCACCGTGCGCAGCGACACCATATCGCTGCCCCAGTTCGGCAGACCACCGCACGCCTCCGTCTCGCTCAGGTTGATCGACTCCAGGCTCGACATCCCGTTCCACGCGCTCGGCACGTAGCCGTGCACCGACGTCTTGCTCATGTCCAGAGAGCGCAGGCGCGACAGGCTGGCCCAGCTGTCCACAAACGTCCCCGCAAGGCCGCTGTTGCTCGACAGGTCAAGCGACACAACGCGCACCGCAGAGCCGTCGACGTTGCGCAGCGCGGACAGGCTGCCCGACAGACCGCGGCCGCTCAGGTCCACAGACACCTCCCCGTTCGCAGCGCACGACACGCCGCTCCACGTGCAGTAGTCCGACCCCGTCCACCCGCTCAGCTGCGACGGGAAGGCAGCAGCCAGGCCGGCCAGGAACTGCAGCGTCGAGGCGACCTCGTGGTCCGGCGCAGCAACGGGAGGCGCAGCCGTCGGGGCCGCAGTCGTCGGGGCGACCGGCGGCGGAGCGACGGGCGGCTGGGCACCGTTCGAGCCCGCAGAGTTGGGAGCGTTCGGGCACGTCTTGCGGTTGGCGCAGCGGTCCGCGTAGCACGTCGACGCGTCCGACACCGCAAGGCCCGCCACGGCGTTCCTCAGCACGGCGTTCCCGCTCCACGACGACGGCACGCACCCGCAGAACGCGTTGCCGGCAAGGTTCGCCGACTGCAGCGCCGGCAGCTGCGACCACTCCTTCACCAGCGACCCCTGGAAGTTGTTGTACGACAGGTCCACAACGCGCAGGCTCGCCATCTGCTTCCACTGCGGCAGGCTCTGGCACGCCGCGGTGTGGTGGATGTACACCTCCTCCAGCTTCGACAGGCGGCGCCAGTCGTCCGGGATGTCGCCGCGCAGCGACGTGTAGCTCAGGTTCATCCGGCGCAGGTTCGCCAGCTTCTTCCAGTCGCTCTCGAAGTCGTCGTGGATGCCCGGGTTGTTGGACAGGTCGATCGACACCACAAGCGACAGCTTGCCGTCGTCGCTGTCCACCTCCGGCATCTCGCCAACCAGGCCGCGGCCGCTCAGGTCAACAGAGACCTCGCCGTTCGCAGCGCACGACACACCGCTCCATGAGCAGTAGTCCGACCCCGTCCACAGCGGCCGCAGCACGCTCTTGTACTCGCTCACGAACTCCCTCAGGAAGTTCAGCGTCGCCTGCTCCGCCGTCAGCGCGCGGCTCGCCTCCACGCCGCCGGCAATCAGCAGCGCAGCCACGAACACAAGGGCAATCAGCCGCCACGGAGCAACCTGCATCCTGTCAGTCAGCGCGGGTGTGTATGTGTTGGGTGTTTGGATGTGTGTGGTGAGTGTGTAGATGAGTCAGTTGGGTGAAATTCTTTTCTCTTGACTTATGTCGGCTGTCGGCAGCGCACCACGGACGCACAGAGAAGAGAAGACAGGGAGAGAGAGAGAGAGAGGGAGAGAGGGAAAGAGAGCGATGGACAGGGGAGGAAGAGGGAGTGGGGGCAAGGAGTGGGAGGGACACCGGCGGCACACACACGCGCGCCGCAGTCGGCACGGCACTCCGCAGCTCGAGCAATCAGACTCGCTGTCCGCCTCAGCGCCGGCCGCGTCGCTCCTTGGCAGGCAGCAGTGCCCGCCTTCAGCGCGCGAGCTCTTCGTCTCGTCTTCGTGTACGTATCTCCGCTGTTTCGCTTGTTTTCATTTTTTGTTCGCCGTGGTCGTAGGCCGCGCGGCACCCACGCCGGCGTGCCTCCTGCTCTACCGGAAGCGACAGGAGGCACGCCTGTGGGCACCGTGGCGCATGCAGAAAAGTGAATCAAGAGGCGCACTGCTGCGTACGGGGGCACAGGCAGCAGCTTATCTCGTCAGGGACGGGCGGCGAGAACATGCCGCGCCGGCTGCACGCTTCTACAGCGAGCAGTGCGGCAGGCGCAGCAGGCGTCGAACGCGTGCAACCACACGCATCCGCGCACGCACGCGGCCCATCGCCTGCGAGTTCGGAAAGGGGAGGGGAAGGGGGAGCACGGGCGGGTGGCCCAGCGGCTGCGGCAAGGCAGCCAGCCACCCGCGCCACGTCGCAAGACACAATGTAGAAAAAGAGTGAGCGTGGGCAAAATTGCGCAAAACAAAAGAGTGAAACTAGAAAAAGAGAAAAAGTATGGAGAGCAAAAAAAAGGAAGGGAGGAGCGAGGAGACACTCACACGCGGCAAGCCCGGAGGCTGCCCGCGAGTGGGCGGCGCCGCAGCAGCAGCGGCAGCGGCAGCGGCAGCGGCGACGTGCGCGGCCACGCGGATATACCTCCGCCTGGACCCAGCAGCACACGCCCCCGCCGCGCCGCTCCGCATCCCAGGCAAGCACCATGCACTTACCAGCACATGTAGTTCACCCCGGTGCAGCGGTTCGAATACCCGCACGTCGCAGCCGTCACGCCGGCGTTCGCGCCCGCAGCAGCCGCCTGCAGCACAGCCTTGTTCCGCCACGCAGTCGGCATGCAGCCGCAGAACGTGTTGCCGCTCAGGTCCGCGGACTGCAGAGCCGGCAGCGACGCCCACGACGACGCAAGCACGCCGCGCATCTTGGTCTTCGACAGGTCCACCGTGCGCAGCGACACCATATCGCTGCCCCAGTTCGGCAGACCACCGCACGCCTCCGTCTCGCTCAGGTTGATCGACTCCAGGCTCGACATCCCGTTCCACGCGCTCGGCACGTAGCCGTGCACCGACGTCTTGCTCATGTCCAGAGAGCGCAGGCGCGACAGGCTGGCCCAGCTGTCCACAAACGTCCCCGCAAGGCCGCTGTTGCTCGACAGGTCAAGCGACACAACGCGCACCGCAGAGCCGTCGACGTTGCGCAGCGCGGACAGGCTGCCCGACAGACCGCGGCCGCTCAGGTCCACAGACACCTCCCCGTTCGCAGCGCACGACACGCCGCTCCACGTGCAGTAGTCCGACCCCGTCCACCCGCTCAGCTGCGACGGGAAGGCAGCAGCCAGGCCGGCCAGGAACTGCAGCGTCGAGGCGACCTCGTGGTCCGGCGCAGCAACGGGAGGCGCAGCCGTCGGGGCCGCAGTCGTCGGGGCGACCGGCGGCGGAGCGACGGGCGGCTGGGCACCGTTCGAGCCCGCAGAGTTGGGAGCGTTCGGGCACGTCTTGCGGTTGGCGCAGCGGTCCGCGTAGCACGTCGACGCGTCCGACACCGCAAGGCCCGCCACGGCGTTCCTCAGCACGGCGTTCCCGCTCCACGACGACGGCACGCACCCGCAGAACGCGTTGCCGGCAAGGTTCGCCGACTGCAGCGCCGGCAGCTGCGACCACTCCTTCACCAGCGACCCCTGGAAGTTGTTGTACGACAGGTCCACAACGCGCAGGCTCGCCATCTGCTTCCACTGCGGCAGGCTCTGGCACGCCGCGGTGTGGTGGATGTACACCTCCTCCAGCTTCGACAGGCGGCGCCAGTCGTCCGGGATGTCGCCGCGCAGCGACGTGTAGCTCAGGTTCATCCGGCGCAGGTTCGCCAGCTTCTTCCAGTCGCTCTCGAAGTCGTCGTGGATGCCCGGGTTGTTGGACAGGTCGATCGACACCACAAGCGACAGCTTGCCGTCGTCGCTGTCCACCTCCGGCATCTCGCCAACCAGGCCGCGGCCGCTCAGGTCAACAGAGACCTCGCCGTTCGCAGCGCACGACACACCGCTCCATGAGCAGTAGTCCGACCCCGTCCACAGCGGCCGCAGCACGCTCTTGTACTCGCTCACGAACTCCCTCAGGAAGTTCAGCGTCGCCTGCTCCGCCGTCAGCGCGCGGCTCGCCTCCACGCCGCCGGCAATCAGCAGCGCAGCCACGAACACAAGGGCAATCAGCCGCCACGGAGCAACCTGCATCCTGTCAGTCAGCGCGGGTGTGTATGTGTTGGGTGTTTGGATGTGTGTGGTGAGTGTGTAGATGAGTCAGTTGGGTGAAATTCTTTTCTCTTGACTTATGTCGGCTGTCGGCAGCGCACCACGGACGCACAGAGAAGAGAAGACAGGGAGAGAGAGAGAGAGAGGGGAGAGAGGGAAAGAGAGCGATGGACAGGGGAGGAAGAGGGAGTGGGGGCAAGGAGTGGGAGGGACACCGGCGGCACACACACGCGCGCCGCAGTCGGCACGGCACTCCGCAGCTCGAGCAATCAGACTCGCTGTCCGCCTCAGCGCCGGCCGCGTCGCTCCTTGGCAGGCAGCAGTGCCCGCCTTCAGCGCGCGAGCTCTTCGTCTCGTCTTCGTGTACGTATCTCCGCTGTTTCGCTTGTTTTCATTTTTTGTTCGCCGTGGTCGTAGGCCGCGCGGCACCCACGCCGGCGTGCCTCCTGCTCTACCGGAAGCGACAGGAGGCACGCCTGTGGGCACCGTGGCGCATGCAGAAAAGTGAATCAAGAGGCGCACTGCTGCGTACGGGGGCACAGGCAGCAGCTTATCTCGTCAGGGACGGGCGGCGAGAACATGCCGCGCCGGCTGCACGCTTCTACAGCGAGCAGTGCGGCAGGCGCAGCAGGCGTCGAACGCGTGCAACCACACGCATCCGCGCACGCACGCGGCCCATCGCCTGCGAGTTCGGAAAGGGGAGGGGAAGGGGGGAGCACGGGCGGGTGGCCCAGCGGCTGCGGCAAGGCAGCCAGCCACCCGCGCCACGTCGCAAGACACAATGTAGAAAAAGAGTGAGCGTGGGCAAAATTGCGCAAAACAAAAGAGTGAAACTAGAAAAAGAGAAAAAGTATGGAGAGCAAAAAAGGAAGGAAGGAGCGAGGAGACACTCACACGCGGCAAGCCCGGAGGCTGCCCGCGAGTGGGCGGCGCCGCAGCAGCAGCGGCAGCGGCAGCGGCAGCGGCGACGTGCGCGGCCACGCGGATATACCTCCGCCTGGACCCAGCAGCACACGCCCCCGCCGCGCCGCTCCGCATCCCAGGCAAGCACCATGCACTTACCAGCACATGTAGTTCACCCCGGTGCAGCGGTTCGAATACCCGCACGTCGCAGCCGTCACGCCGGCGTTCGCGCCCGCAGCAGCCGCCTGCAGCACAGCCTTGTTCCGCCACGCAGTCGGCATGCAGCCGCAGAACGTGTTGCCGCTCAGGTCCGCGGACTGCAGAGCCGGCAGCGACGCCCACGACGACGCAAGCACGCCGCGCATCTTGGTCTTCGACAGGTCCACCGTGCGCAGCGACACCATATCGCTGCCCCAGTTCGGCAGACCACCGCACGCCTCCGTCTCGCTCAGGTTGATCGACTCCAGGCTCGACATCCCGTTCCACGCGCTCGGCACGTAGCCGTGCACCGACGTCTTGCTCATGTCCAGAGAGCGCAGGCGCGACAGGCTGGCCCAGCTGTCCACAAACGTCCCCGCAAGGCCGCTGTTGCTCGACAGGTCAAGCGACACAACGCGCACCGCAGAGCCGTCGACGTTGCGCAGCGCGGACAGGCTGCCCGACAGACCGCGGCCGCTCAGGTCCACAGACACCTCCCCGTTCGCAGCGCACGACACGCCGCTCCACGTGCAGTAGTCCGACCCCGTCCACCCGCTCAGCTGCGACGGGAAGGCAGCAGCCAGGCCGGCCAGGAACTGCAGCGTCGAGGCGACCTCGTGGTCCGGCGCAGCAACGGGAGGCGCAGCCGTCGGGGCCGCAGTCGTCGGGGCGACCGGCGGCGGAGCGACGGGCGGCTGGGCACCGTTCGAGCCCGCAGAGTTGGGAGCGTTCGGGCACGTCTTGCGGTTGGCGCAGCGGTCCGCGTAGCACGTCGACGCGTCCGACACCGCAAGGCCCGCCACGGCGTTCCTCAGCACGGCGTTCCCGCTCCACGACGACGGCACGCACCCGCAGAACGCGTTGCCGGCAAGGTTCGCCGACTGCAGCGCCGGCAGCTGCGACCACTCCTTCACCAGCGACCCCTGGAAGTTGTTGTACGACAGGTCCACAACGCGCAGGCTCGCCATCTGCTTCCACTGCGGCAGGCTCTGGCACGCCGCGGTGTGGTGGATGTACACCTCCTCCAGCTTCGACAGGCGGCGCCAGTCGTCCGGGATGTCGCCGCGCAGCGACGTGTAGCTCAGGTTCATCCGGCGCAGGTTCGCCAGCTTCTTCCAGTCGCTCTCGAAGTCGTCGTGGATGCCCGGGTTGTTGGACAGGTCGATCGACACCACAAGCGACAGCTTGCCGTCGTCGCTGTCCACCTCCGGCATCTCGCCAACCAGGCCGCGGCCGCTCAGGTCAACAGAGACCTCGCCGTTCGCAGCGCACGACACACCGCTCCATGAGCAGTAGTCCGACCCCGTCCACAGCGGCCGCAGCACGCTCTTGTACTCGCTCACGAACTCCCTCAGGAAGTTCAGCGTCGCCTGCTCCGCCGTCAGCGCGCGGCTCGCCTCCACGCCGCCGGCAATCAGCAGCGCAGCCACGAACACAAGGGCAATCAGCCGCCACGGAGCAACCTGCATCCTGTCAGTCAGCGCGGGTGTGTATGTGTTGGGTGTTTGGATGTGTGTGGTGAGTGTGTAGATGAGTCAGTTGGGTGAAATTCTTTTCTCTTGACTTATGTCGGCTGTCGGCAGCGCACCACGGACGCACAGAGAAGAGAAGACAGGGAGAGAGAGGAGAGAGGAGAGAGGGAAAGAGAGCGATGGACAGGGGAGGAAGAGGGAGTGGGGGCAAGGAGTGGGAGGGACACCGGCGGCACACACACGCGCGCCGCAGTCGGCACGGCACTCCGCAGCTCGAGCAATCAGACTCGCTGTCCGCCTCAGCGCCGGCCGCGTCGCTCCTTGGCAGGCAGCAGTGCCCGCCTTCAGCGCGCGAGCTCTTCGTCTCGTCTTCGTGTACGTATCTCCGCTGTTTCGCTTGTTTTCATTTTTTGTTCGCCGTGGTCGTAGGCCGCGCGGCACCCACGCCGGCGTGCCTCCTGCTCTACCGGAAGCGACAGGAGGCACGCCTGTGGGCACCGTGGCGCATGCAGAAAAGTGAATCAAGAGGCGCACTGCTGCGTACGGGGGCACAGGCAGCAGCTTATCTCGTCAGGGACGGGCGGCGAGAACATGCCGCGCCGGCTGCACGCTTCTACAGCGAGCAGTGCGGCAGGCGCAGCAGGCGTCGAACGCGTGCAACCACACGCATCCGCGCACGCACGCGGCCCATCGCCTGCGAGTTCGGAAAGGGGAGGGGAAGGGGGGAGCACGGGCGGGTGGCCCAGCGGCTGCGGCAAGGCAGCCAGCCACCCGCGCCACGTCGCAAGACACAATGTAGAAAAAGAGTGAGCGTGGGCAAAATTGCGCAAAACAAAAGAGTGAAACTAGAAAAAGAGAAAAAGTATGGAGAGCAAAAAAAGGAAGGAAGGAGCGAGGAGACACTCACACGCGGCAAGCCCGGAGGCTGCCCGCGAGTGGGCGGCGCCGCAGCAGCAGCGGCAGCGGCAGCGGCAGCGGCGACGTGCGCGGCCACGCGGATATACCTCCGCCTGGACCCAGCAGCACACGCCCCCGCCGCGCCGCTCCGCATCCCAGGCAAGCACCATGCACTTACCAGCACATGTAGTTCACCCCGGTGCAGCGGTTCGAATACCCGCACGTCGCAGCCGTCACGCCGGCGTTCGCGCCCGCAGCAGCCGCCTGCAGCACAGCCTTGTTCCGCCACGCAGTCGGCATGCAGCCGCAGAACGTGTTGCCGCTCAGGTCCGCGGACTGCAGAGCCGGCAGCGACGCCCACGACGACGCAAGCACGCCGCGCATCTTGGTCTTCGACAGGTCCACCGTGCGCAGCGACACCATATCGCTGCCCCAGTTCGGCAGACCACCGCACGCCTCCGTCTCGCTCAGGTTGATCGACTCCAGGCTCGACATCCCGTTCCACGCGCTCGGCACGTAGCCGTGCACCGACGTCTTGCTCATGTCCAGAGAGCGCAGGCGCGACAGGCTGGCCCAGCTGTCCACAAACGTCCCCGCAAGGCCGCTGTTGCTCGACAGGTCAAGCGACACAACGCGCACCGCAGAGCCGTCGACGTTGCGCAGCGCGGACAGGCTGCCCGACAGACCGCGGCCGCTCAGGTCCACAGACACCTCCCCGTTCGCAGCGCACGACACGCCGCTCCACGTGCAGTAGTCCGACCCCGTCCACCCGCTCAGCTGCGACGGGAAGGCAGCAGCCAGGCCGGCCAGGAACTGCAGCGTCGAGGCGACCTCGTGGTCCGGCGCAGCAACGGGAGGCGCAGCCGTCGGGGCCGCAGTCGTCGGGGCGACCGGCGGCGGAGCGACGGGCGGCTGGGCACCGTTCGAGCCCGCAGAGTTGGGAGCGTTCGGGCACGTCTTGCGGTTGGCGCAGCGGTCCGCGTAGCACGTCGACGCGTCCGACACCGCAAGGCCCGCCACGGCGTTCCTCAGCACGGCGTTCCCGCTCCACGACGACGGCACGCACCCGCAGAACGCGTTGCCGGCAAGGTTCGCCGACTGCAGCGCCGGCAGCTGCGACCACTCCTTCACCAGCGACCCCTGGAAGTTGTTGTACGACAGGTCCACAACGCGCAGGCTCGCCATCTGCTTCCACTGCGGCAGGCTCTGGCACGCCGCGGTGTGGTGGATGTACACCTCCTCCAGCTTCGACAGGCGGCGCCAGTCGTCCGGGATGTCGCCGCGCAGCGACGTGTAGCTCAGGTTCATCCGGCGCAGGTTCGCCAGCTTCTTCCAGTCGCTCTCGAAGTCGTCGTGGATGCCCGGGTTGTTGGACAGGTCGATCGACACCACAAGCGACAGCTTGCCGTCGTCGCTGTCCACCTCCGGCATCTCGCCAACCAGGCCGCGGCCGCTCAGGTCAACAGAGACCTCGCCGTTCGCAGCGCACGACACACCGCTCCATGAGCAGTAGTCCGACCCCGTCCACAGCGGCCGCAGCACGCTCTTGTACTCGCTCACGAACTCCCTCAGGAAGTTCAGCGTCGCCTGCTCCGCCGTCAGCGCGCGGCTCGCCTCCACGCCGCCGGCAATCAGCAGCGCAGCCACGAACACAAGGGCAATCAGCCGCCACGGAGCAACCTGCATCCTGTCAGTCAGCGCGGGTGTGTATGTGTTGGGTGTTTGGATGTGTGTGGTGAGTGTGTAGATGAGTCAGTTGGGTGAAATTCTTTTCTCTTGACTTATGTCGGCTGTCGGCAGCGCACCACGGACGCACAGAGAAGAGAAGACAGGGAGAGAGAGGAGAGAGGGAGAGAGGGAAAGAGAGCGATGGACAGGGGAGGAAGAGGGAGTGGGGGCAAGGAGTGGGAGGGACACCGGCGGCACACACACGCGCGCCGCAGTCGGCACGGCACTCCGCAGCTCGAGCAATCAGACTCGCTGTCCGCCTCAGCGCCGGCCGCGTCGCTCCTTGGCAGGCAGCAGTGCCCGCCTTCAGCGCGCGAGCTCTTCGTCTCGTCTTCGTGTACGTATCTCCGCTGTTTCGCTTGTTTTCATTTTTTGTTCGCCGTGGTCGTAGGCCGCGCGGCACCCACGCCGGCGTGCCTCCTGCTCTACCGGAAGCGACAGGAGGCACGCCTGTGGGCACCGTGGCGCATGCAGAAAAGTGAATCAAGAGGCGCACTGCTGCGTACGGGGGCACAGGCAGCAGCTTATCTCGTCAGGGACGGGCGGCGAGAACATGCCGCGCCGGCTGCACGCTTCTACAGCGAGCAGTGCGGCAGGCGCAGCAGGCGTCGAACGCGTGCAACCACACGCATCCGCGCACGCACGCGGCCCATCGCCTGCGAGTTCGGAAAGGGGAGGGGAAGGGGGAGCACGGGCGGGTGGCCCAGCGGCTGCGGCAAGGCAGCCAGCCACCCGCGCCACGTCGCAAGACACAATGTAGAAAAAGAGTGAGCGTGGGCAAAATTGCGCAAAACAAAAGAGTGAAACTAGAAAAAGAGAAAAAGTATGGAGAGCAAAAAAAAGGAAGGGAGGAGCGAGGGAGACACTCACACGCGGCAAGCCCGGAGGCTGCCCGCGAGTGGGCGGCGCCGCAGCAGCAGCGGCAGCGGCAGCGGCAGCGGCGACGTGCGCGGCCACGCGGATATACCTCCGCCTGGACCCAGCAGCACACGCCCCCGCCGCGCCGCTCCGCATCCCAGGCAAGCACCATGCACTTACCAGCACATGTAGTTCACCCCGGTGCAGCGGTTCGAATACCCGCACGTCGCAGCCGTCACGCCGGCGTTCGCGCCCGCAGCAGCCGCCTGCAGCACAGCCTTGTTCCGCCACGCAGTCGGCATGCAGCCGCAGAACGTGTTGCCGCTCAGGTCCGCGGACTGCAGAGCCGGCAGCGACGCCCACGACGACGCAAGCACGCCGCGCATCTTGGTCTTCGACAGGTCCACCGTGCGCAGCGACACCATATCGCTGCCCCAGTTCGGCAGACCACCGCACGCCTCCGTCTCGCTCAGGTTGATCGACTCCAGGCTCGACATCCCGTTCCACGCGCTCGGCACGTAGCCGTGCACCGACGTCTTGCTCATGTCCAGAGAGCGCAGGCGCGACAGGCTGGCCCAGCTGTCCACAAACGTCCCCGCAAGGCCGCTGTTGCTCGACAGGTCAAGCGACACAACGCGCACCGCAGAGCCGTCGACGTTGCGCAGCGCGGACAGGCTGCCCGACAGACCGCGGCCGCTCAGGTCCACAGACACCTCCCCGTTCGCAGCGCACGACACGCCGCTCCACGTGCAGTAGTCCGACCCCGTCCACCCGCTCAGCTGCGACGGGAAGGCAGCAGCCAGGCCGGCCAGGAACTGCAGCGTCGAGGCGACCTCGTGGTCCGGCGCAGCAACGGGAGGCGCAGCCGTCGGGGCCGCAGTCGTCGGGGCGACCGGCGGCGGAGCGACGGGCGGCTGGGCACCGTTCGAGCCCGCAGAGTTGGGAGCGTTCGGGCACGTCTTGCGGTTGGCGCAGCGGTCCGCGTAGCACGTCGACGCGTCCGACACCGCAAGGCCCGCCACGGCGTTCCTCAGCACGGCGTTCCCGCTCCACGACGACGGCACGCACCCGCAGAACGCGTTGCCGGCAAGGTTCGCCGACTGCAGCGCCGGCAGCTGCGACCACTCCTTCACCAGCGACCCCTGGAAGTTGTTGTACGACAGGTCCACAACGCGCAGGCTCGCCATCTGCTTCCACTGCGGCAGGCTCTGGCACGCCGCGGTGTGGTGGATGTACACCTCCTCCAGCTTCGACAGGCGGCGCCAGTCGTCCGGGATGTCGCCGCGCAGCGACGTGTAGCTCAGGTTCATCCGGCGCAGGTTCGCCAGCTTCTTCCAGTCGCTCTCGAAGTCGTCGTGGATGCCCGGGTTGTTGGACAGGTCGATCGACACCACAAGCGACAGCTTGCCGTCGTCGCTGTCCACCTCCGGCATCTCGCCAACCAGGCCGCGGCCGCTCAGGTCAACAGAGACCTCGCCGTTCGCAGCGCACGACACACCGCTCCATGAGCAGTAGTCCGACCCCGTCCACAGCGGCCGCAGCACGCTCTTGTACTCGCTCACGAACTCCCTCAGGAAGTTCAGCGTCGCCTGCTCCGCCGTCAGCGCGCGGCTCGCCTCCACGCCGCCGGCAATCAGCAGCGCAGCCACGAACACAAGGGCAATCAGCCGCCACGGAGCAACCTGCATCCTGTCAGTCAGCGCGGGTGTGTATGTGTTGGGTGTTTGGATGTGTGTGGTGAGTGTGTAGATGAGTCAGTTGGGTGAAATTCTTTTCTCTTGACTTATGTCGGCTGTCGGCAGCGCACCACGGACGCACAGAGAAGAGAAGACAGGGAGAGAGAGAGAGAGAGGAGAGAGGGAAAGAGAGCGATGGACAGGGGAGGAAGAGGGAGTGGGGGCAAGGAGTGGGAGGGACACCGGCGGCACACACACGCGCGCCGCAGTCGGCACGGCACTCCGCAGCTCGAGCAATCAGACTCGCTGTCCGCCTCAGCGCCGGCCGCGTCGCTCCTTGGCAGGCAGCAGTGCCCGCCTTCAGCGCGCGAGCTCTTCGTCTCGTCTTCGTGTACGTATCTCCGCTGTTTCGCTTGTTTTCATTTTTTGTTCGCCGTGGTCGTAGGCCGCGCGGCACCCACGCCGGCGTGCCTCCTGCTCTACCGGAAGCGACAGGAGGCACGCCTGTGGGCACCGTGGCGCATGCAGAAAAGTGAATCAAGAGGCGCACTGCTGCGTACGGGGGCACAGGCAGCAGCTTATCTCGTCAGGGACGGGCGGCGAGAACATGCCGCGCCGGCTGCACGCTTCTACAGCGAGCAGTGCGGCAGGCGCAGCAGGCGTCGAACGCGTGCAACCACACGCATCCGCGCACGCACGCGGCCCATCGCCTGCGAGTTCGGAAAGGGGAGGGGAAGGGGGAGCACGGGCGGGTGGCCCAGCGGCTGCGGCAAGGCAGCCAGCCACCCGCGCCACGTCGCAAGACACAATGTAGAAAAAGAGTGAGCGTGGGCAAAATTGCGCAAAACAAAAGAGTGAAACTAGAAAAAGAGAAAAAGTATGGAGAGCAAAAAAAGGAAGGGAGGAGCGAGGAGACACTCACACGCGGCAAGCCCGGAGGCTGCCCGCGAGTGGGCGGCGCCGCAGCAGCAGCGGCAGCGGCAGCGGCAGCGGCGACGTGCGCGGCCACGCGGATATACCTCCGCCTGGACCCAGCAGCACACGCCCCCGCCGCGCCGCTCCGCATCCCAGGCAAGCACCATGCACTTACCAGCACATGTAGTTCACCCCGGTGCAGCGGTTCGAATACCCGCACGTCGCAGCCGTCACGCCGGCGTTCGCGCCCGCAGCAGCCGCCTGCAGCACAGCCTTGTTCCGCCACGCAGTCGGCATGCAGCCGCAGAACGTGTTGCCGCTCAGGTCCGCGGACTGCAGAGCCGGCAGCGACGCCCACGACGACGCAAGCACGCCGCGCATCTTGGTCTTCGACAGGTCCACCGTGCGCAGCGACACCATATCGCTGCCCCAGTTCGGCAGACCACCGCACGCCTCCGTCTCGCTCAGGTTGATCGACTCCAGGCTCGACATCCCGTTCCACGCGCTCGGCACGTAGCCGTGCACCGACGTCTTGCTCATGTCCAGAGAGCGCAGGCGCGACAGGCTGGCCCAGCTGTCCACAAACGTCCCCGCAAGGCCGCTGTTGCTCGACAGGTCAAGCGACACAACGCGCACCGCAGAGCCGTCGACGTTGCGCAGCGCGGACAGGCTGCCCGACAGACCGCGGCCGCTCAGGTCCACAGACACCTCCCCGTTCGCAGCGCACGACACGCCGCTCCACGTGCAGTAGTCCGACCCCGTCCACCCGCTCAGCTGCGACGGGAAGGCAGCAGCCAGGCCGGCCAGGAACTGCAGCGTCGAGGCGACCTCGTGGTCCGGCGCAGCAACGGGAGGCGCAGCCGTCGGGGCCGCAGTCGTCGGGGCGACCGGCGGCGGAGCGACGGGCGGCTGGGCACCGTTCGAGCCCGCAGAGTTGGGAGCGTTCGGGCACGTCTTGCGGTTGGCGCAGCGGTCCGCGTAGCACGTCGACGCGTCCGACACCGCAAGGCCCGCCACGGCGTTCCTCAGCACGGCGTTCCCGCTCCACGACGACGGCACGCACCCGCAGAACGCGTTGCCGGCAAGGTTCGCCGACTGCAGCGCCGGCAGCTGCGACCACTCCTTCACCAGCGACCCCTGGAAGTTGTTGTACGACAGGTCCACAACGCGCAGGCTCGCCATCTGCTTCCACTGCGGCAGGCTCTGGCACGCCGCGGTGTGGTGGATGTACACCTCCTCCAGCTTCGACAGGCGGCGCCAGTCGTCCGGGATGTCGCCGCGCAGCGACGTGTAGCTCAGGTTCATCCGGCGCAGGTTCGCCAGCTTCTTCCAGTCGCTCTCGAAGTCGCCGCGGATGCCCGGGTTGTTGGACAGGTCGATCGACACCACAAGCGACAGCTTGCCGTCGTCGCTGTCCACCTCCGGCATCTCGCCAACCAGGCCGCGGCCGCTCAGGTCAACAGAGACCTCGCCGTTCGCAGCGCACGACACACCGCTCCATGAGCAGTAGTCCGACCCCGTCCACAGCGGCCGCAGCACGCTCTTGTACTCGCTCACGAACTCCCTCAGGAAGTTCAGCGTCGCCTGCTCCGCCGTCAGCGCGCGGCTCGCCTCCACGCCGCCGGCAATCAGCAGCGCAGCCACGAACACAAGGGCAATCAGCCGCCACGGAGCAACCTGCATCCTGTCAGTCAGCGCGGGTGTGTATGTGTTGGGTGTTTGGATGTGTGTGGTGAGTGTGTAGATGAGTCAGTTGGGTGAAATTCTTTTCTCTTGACTTATGTCGGCTGTCGGCAGCGCACCACGGACGCACAGAGAAGAGAAGACAGGGAGAGAGAGGAGAGAGGAGAGAGGGAAAGAGAGCGATGGACAGGGGAGGAAGAGGGAGTGGGGGCAAGGAGTGGGAGGGACACCGGCGGCACACACACGCGCGCCGCAGTCGGCACGGCACTCCGCAGCTCGAGCAATCAGACTCGCTGTCCGCCTCAGCGCCGGCCGCGTCGCTCCTTGGCAGGCAGCAGTGCCCGCCTTCAGCGCGCGAGCTCTTCGTCTCGTCTTCGTGTACGTATCTCCGCTGTTTCGCTTGTTTTCATTTTTTGTTCGCCGTGGTCGTAGGCCGCGCGGCACCCACGCCGGCGTGCCTCCTGCTCTACCGGAAGCGACAGGAGGCACGCCTGTGGGCACCGTGGCGCATGCAGAAAAGTGAATCAAGAGGCGCACTGCTGCGTACGGGGGCACAGGCAGCAGTTTATCTCGTCAGGGACGGGCGGCGAGAACATGCCGCGCCGGCTGCACGCTTCTACAGCGAGCAGTGCGGCAGGCGCAGCAGGCGTCGAACGCGTGCAACCACACGCATCCGCGCACGCACGCGGCCCATCGCCTGCGAGTTCGGAAAGGGGAGGGGAAGGGGGGAGCACGGGCGGGTGGCCCAGCGGCTGCGGCAAGGCAGCCAGCCACCCGCGCCACGTCGCAAGACACAATGTAGAAAAAGAGTGAGCGTGGGCAAAATTGCGCAAAACAAAAGAGTGAAACTAGAAAAAGAGAAAAAGTATGGAGAGCAAAAAAAAGGAAGGGAGGAGCGAGGAGACACTCACACGCGGCAAGCCCGGAGGCTGCCCGCGAGTGGGCGGCGCCGCAGCAGCAGCGGCAGCGGCAGCGGCAGCGGCGACGTGCGCGGCCACGCGGATATACCTCCGCCTGGACCCAGCAGCACACGCCCCCGCCGCGCCGCTCCGCATCCCAGGCAAGCACCATGCACTTACCAGCACATGTAGTTCACCCCGGTGCAGCGGTTCGAATACCCGCACGTCGCAGCCGTCACGCCGGCGTTCGCGCCCGCAGCAGCCGCCTGCAGCACAGCCTTGTTCCGCCACGCAGTCGGCATGCAGCCGCAGAACGTGTTGCCGCTCAGGTCCGCGGACTGCAGAGCCGGCAGCGACGCCCACGACGACGCAAGCACGCCGCGCATCTTGGTCTTCGACAGGTCCACCGTGCGCAGCGACACCATATCGCTGCCCCAGTTCGGCAGACCACCGCACGCCTCCGTCTCGCTCAGGTTGATCGACTCCAGGCTCGACATCCCGTTCCACGCGCTCGGCACGTAGCCGTGCACCGACGTCTTGCTCATGTCCAGAGAGCGCAGGCGCGACAGGCTGGCCCAGCTGTCCACAAACGTCCCCGCAAGGCCGCTGTTGCTCGACAGGTCAAGCGACACAACGCGCACCGCAGAGCCGTCGACGTTGCGCAGCGCGGACAGGCTGCCCGACAGACCGCGGCCGCTCAGGTCCACAGACACCTCCCCGTTCGCAGCGCACGACACGCCGCTCCACGTGCAGTAGTCCGACCCCGTCCACCCGCTCAGCTGCGACGGGAAGGCAGCAGCCAGGCCGGCCAGGAACTGCAGCGTCGAGGCGACCTCGTGGTCCGGCGCAGCAACGGGAGGCGCAGCCGTCGGGGCCGCAGTCGTCGGGGCGACCGGCGGCGGAGCGACGGGCGGCTGGGCACCGTTCGAGCCCGCAGAGTTGGGAGCGTTCGGGCACGTCTTGCGGTTGGCGCAGCGGTCCGCGTAGCACGTCGACGCGTCCGACACCGCAAGGCCCGCCACGGCGTTCCTCAGCACGGCGTTCCCGCTCCACGACGACGGCACGCACCCGCAGAACGCGTTGCCGGCAAGGTTCGCCGACTGCAGCGCCGGCAGCTGCGACCACTCCTTCACCAGCGACCCCTGGAAGTTGTTGTACGACAGGTCCACAACGCGCAGGCTCGCCATCTGCTTCCACTGCGGCAGGCTCTGGCACGCCGCGGTGTGGTGGATGTACACCTCCTCCAGCTTCGACAGGCGGCGCCAGTCGTCCGGGATGTCGCCGCGCAGCGACGTGTAGCTCAGGTTCATCCGGCGCAGGTTCGCCAGCTTCTTCCAGTCGCTCTCGAAGTCGTCGTGGATGCCCGGGTTGTTGGACAGGTCGATCGACACCACAAGCGACAGCTTGCCGTCGTCGCTGTCCACCTCCGGCATCTCGCCAACCAGGCCGCGGCCGCTCAGGTCAACAGAGACCTCGCCGTTCGCAGCGCACGACACACCGCTCCATGAGCAGTAGTCCGACCCCGTCCACAGCGGCCGCAGCACGCTCTTGTACTCGCTCACGAACTCCCTCAGGAAGTTCAGCGTCGCCTGCTCCGCCGTCAGCGCGCGGCTCGCCTCCACGCCGCCGGCAATCAGCAGCGCAGCCACGAACACAAGGGCAATCAGCCGCCACGGAGCAACCTGCATCCTGTCAGTCAGCGCGGGTGTGTATGTGTTGGGTGTTTGGATGTGTGTGGTGAGTGTGTAGATGAGTCAGTTGGGTGAAATTCTTTTCTCTTGACTTATGTCGGCTGTCGGCAGCGCACCACGGACGCACAGAGAAGAGAAGACAGGGAGAGAGAGGAGAGAGGAGAGAGGGAAAGAGAGCGATGGACAGGGGAGGAAGAGGGAGTGGGGGCAAGGAGTGGGAGGGACACCGGCGGCACACACACGCGCGCCGCAGTCGGCACGGCACTCCGCAGCTCGAGCAATCAGACTCGCTGTCCGCCTCAGCGCCGGCCGCGTCGCTCCTTGGCAGGCAGCAGTGCCCGCCTTCAGCGCGCGAGCTCTTCGTCTCGTCTTCGTGTACGTATCTCCGCTGTTTCGCTTGTTTTCATTTTTTGTTCGCCGTGGTCGTAGGCCGCGCGGCACCCACGCCGGCGTGCCTCCTGCTCTACCGGAAGCGACAGGAGGCACGCCTGTGGGCACCGTGGCGCATGCAGAAAAGTGAATCAAGAGGCGCACTGCTGCGTACGGGGGCACAGGCAGCAGCTTATCTCGTCAGGGACGGGCGGCGAGAACATGCCGCGCCGGCTGCACGCTTCTACAGCGAGCAGTGCGGCAGGCGCAGCAGGCGTCGAACGCGTGCAACCACACGCATCCGCGCACGCACGCGGCCCATCGCCTGCGAGTTCGGAAAGGGGAGGGGAAGGGGGGAGCACGGGCGGGTGGCCCAGCGGCTGCGGCAAGGCAGCCAGCCACCCGCGCCACGTCGCAAGACACAATGTAGAAAAAGAGTGAGCGTGGGCAAAATTGCGCAAAACAAAAGAGTGAAACTAGAAAAAGAGAAAAAGTATGGAGAGCAAAAAAGGAAGGAAGGAGCGAGGAGACACTCACACGCGGCAAGCCCGGAGGCTGCCCGCGAGTGGGCGGCGCCGCAGCAGCAGCGGCAGCGGCAGCGGCAGCGGCGACGTGCGCGGCCACGCGGATATACCTCCGCCTGGACCCAGCAGCACACGCCCCCGCCGCGCCGCTCCGCATCCCAGGCAAGCACCATGCACTTACCAGCACATGTAGTTCACCCCGGTGCAGCGGTTCGAATACCCGCACGTCGCAGCCGTCACGCCGGCGTTCGCGCCCGCAGCAGCCGCCTGCAGCACAGCCTTGTTCCGCCACGCAGTCGGCATGCAGCCGCAGAACGTGTTGCCGCTCAGGTCCGCGGACTGCAGAGCCGGCAGCGACGCCCACGACGACGCAAGCACGCCGCGCATCTTGGTCTTCGACAGGTCCACCGTGCGCAGCGACACCATATCGCTGCCCCAGTTCGGCAGACCACCGCACGCCTCCGTCTCGCTCAGGTTGATCGACTCCAGGCTCGACATCCCGTTCCACGCGCTCGGCACGTAGCCGTGCACCGACGTCTTGCTCATGTCCAGAGAGCGCAGGCGCGACAGGCTGGCCCAGCTGTCCACAAACGTCCCCGCAAGGCCGCTGTTGCTCGACAGGTCAAGCGACACAACGCGCACCGCAGAGCCGTCGACGTTGCGCAGCGCGGACAGGCTGCCCGACAGACCGCGGCCGCTCAGGTCCACAGACACCTCCCCGTTCGCAGCGCACGACACGCCGCTCCACGTGCAGTAGTCCGACCCCGTCCACCCGCTCAGCTGCGACGGGAAGGCAGCAGCCAGGCCGGCCAGGAACTGCAGCGTCGAGGCGACCTCGTGGTCCGGCGCAGCAACGGGAGGCGCAGCCGTCGGGGCCGCAGTCGTCGGGGCGACCGGCGGCGGAGCGACGGGCGGCTGGGCACCGTTCGAGCCCGCAGAGTTGGGAGCGTTCGGGCACGTCTTGCGGTTGGCGCAGCGGTCCGCGTAGCACGTCGACGCGTCCGACACCGCAAGGCCCGCCACGGCGTTCCTCAGCACGGCGTTCCCGCTCCACGACGACGGCACGCACCCGCAGAACGCGTTGCCGGCAAGGTTCGCCGACTGCAGCGCCGGCAGCTGCGACCACTCCTTCACCAGCGACCCCTGGAAGTTGTTGTACGACAGGTCCACAACGCGCAGGCTCGCCATCTGCTTCCACTGCGGCAGGCTCTGGCACGCCGCGGTGTGGTGGATGTACACCTCCTCCAGCTTCGACAGGCGGCGCCAGTCGTCCGGGATGTCGCCGCGCAGCGACGTGTAGCTCAGGTTCATCCGGCGCAGGTTCGCCAGCTTCTTCCAGTCGCTCTCGAAGTCGCCGCGGATGCCCGGGTTGTTGGACAGGTCGATCGACACCACAAGCGACAGCTTGCCGTCGTCGCTGTCCACCTCCGGCATCTCGCCAACCAGGCCGCGGCCGCTCAGGTCAACAGAGACCTCGCCGTTCGCAGCGCACGACACACCGCTCCATGAGCAGTAGTCCGACCCCGTCCACAGCGGCCGCAGCACGCTCTTGTACTCGCTCACGAACTCCCTCAGGAAGTTCAGCGTCGCCTGCTCCGCCGTCAGCGCGCGGCTCGCCTCCACGCCGCCGGCAATCAGCAGCGCAGCCACGAACACAAGGGCAATCAGCCGCCACGGAGCAACCTGCATCCTGTCAGTCAGCGCGGGTGTGTATGTGTTGGGTGTTTGGATGTGTGTGGTGAGTGTGTAGATGAGTCAGTTGGGTGAAATTCTTTTCTCTTGACTTATGTCGGCTGTCGGCAGCGCACCACGGACGCACAGAGAAGAGAAGACAGGGAGAGAGAGGAGAGAGGGAGAGAGGGAAAGAGAGCGATGGACAGGGGAGGAAGAGGGAGTGGGGGGCAAGGAGTGGGAGGGACACCGGCGGCACACACACGCGCGCCGCAGTCGGCACGGCACTCCGCAGCTCGAGCAATCAGACTCGCTGTCCGCCTCAGCGCCGGCCGCGTCGCTCCTTGGCAGGCAGCAGTGCCCGCCTTCAGCGCGCGAGCTCTTCGTCTCGTCTTCGTGTACGTATCTCCGCTGTTTCGCTTGTTTTCATTTTTTGTTCGCCGTGGTCGTAGGCCGCGCGGCACCCACGCCGGCGTGCCTCCTGCTCTACCGGAAGCGACAGGAGGCACGCCTGTGGGCACCGTGGCGCATGCAGAAAAGTGAATCAAGAGGCGCACTGCTGCGTACGGGGGCACAGGCAGCAGCTTATCTCGTCAGGGACGGGCGGCGAGAACATGCCGCGCCGGCTGCACGCTTCTACAGCGAGCAGTGCGGCAGGCGCAGCAGGCGTCGAACGCGTGCAACCACACGCATCCGCGCACGCACGCGGCCCATCGCCTGCGAGTTCGGAAAGGGGAGGGGAAGGGGGAGCACGGGCGGGTGGCCCAGCGGCTGCGGCAAGGCAGCCAGCCACCCGCGCCACGTCGCAAGACACAATGTAGAAAAAGAGTGAGCGTGGGCAAAATTGCGCAAAACAAAAGAGTGAAACTAGAAAAAGAGAAAAAGTATGGAGAGCAAAAAAAGGAAGGGAGGAGCGAGGGAGACACTCACACGCGGCAAGCCCGGAGGCTGCCCGCGAGTGGGCGGCGCCGCAGCAGCAGCGGCAGCGGCAGCGGCAGCGGCGACGTGCGCGGCCACGCGGATATACCTCCGCCTGGACCCAGCAGCACACGCCCCCGCCGCGCCGCTCCGCATCCCAGGCAAGCACCATGCACTTACCAGCACATGTAGTTCACCCCGGTGCAGCGGTTCGAATACCCGCACGTCGCAGCCGTCACGCCGGCGTTCGCGCCCGCAGCAGCCGCCTGCAGCACAGCCTTGTTCCGCCACGCAGTCGGCATGCAGCCGCAGAACGTGTTGCCGCTCAGGTCCGCGGACTGCAGAGCCGGCAGCGACGCCCACGACGACGCAAGCACGCCGCGCATCTTGGTCTTCGACAGGTCCACCGTGCGCAGCGACACCATATCGCTGCCCCAGTTCGGCAGACCACCGCACGCCTCCGTCTCGCTCAGGTTGATCGACTCCAGGCTCGACATCCCGTTCCACGCGCTCGGCACGTAGCCGTGCACCGACGTCTTGCTCATGTCCAGAGAGCGCAGGCGCGACAGGCTGGCCCAGCTGTCCACAAACGTCCCCGCAAGGCCGCTGTTGCTCGACAGGTCAAGCGACACAACGCGCACCGCAGAGCCGTCGACGTTGCGCAGCGCGGACAGGCTGCCCGACAGACCGCGGCCGCTCAGGTCCACAGACACCTCCCCGTTCGCAGCGCACGACACGCCGCTCCACGTGCAGTAGTCCGACCCCGTCCACCCGCTCAGCTGCGACGGGAAGGCAGCAGCCAGGCCGGCCAGGAACTGCAGCGTCGAGGCGACCTCGTGGTCCGGCGCAGCAACGGGAGGCGCAGCCGTCGGGGCCGCAGTCGTCGGGGCGACCGGCGGCGGAGCGACGGGCGGCTGGGCACCGTTCGAGCCCGCAGAGTTGGGAGCGTTCGGGCACGTCTTGCGGTTGGCGCAGCGGTCCGCGTAGCACGTCGACGCGTCCGACACCGCAAGGCCCGCCACGGCGTTCCTCAGCACGGCGTTCCCGCTCCACGACGACGGCACGCACCCGCAGAACGCGTTGCCGGCAAGGTTCGCCGACTGCAGCGCCGGCAGCTGCGACCACTCCTTCACCAGCGACCCCTGGAAGTTGTTGTACGACAGGTCCACAACGCGCAGGCTCGCCATCTGCTTCCACTGCGGCAGGCTCTGGCACGCCGCGGTGTGGTGGATGTACACCTCCTCCAGCTTCGACAGGCGGCGCCAGTCGTCCGGGATGTCGCCGCGCAGCGACGTGTAGCTCAGGTTCATCCGGCGCAGGTTCGCCAGCTTCTTCCAGTCGCTCTCGAAGTCGTCGTGGATGCCCGGGTTGTTGGACAGGTCGATCGACACCACAAGCGACAGCTTGCCGTCGTCGCTGTCCACCTCCGGCATCTCGCCAACCAGGCCGCGGCCGCTCAGGTCAACAGAGACCTCGCCGTTCGCAGCGCACGACACACCGCTCCATGAGCAGTAGTCCGACCCCGTCCACAGCGGCCGCAGCACGCTCTTGTACTCGCTCACGAACTCCCTCAGGAAGTTCAGCGTCGCCTGCTCCGCCGTCAGCGCGCGGCTCGCCTCCACGCCGCCGGCAATCAGCAGCGCAGCCACGAACACAAGGGCAATCAGCCGCCACGGAGCAACCTGCATCCTGTCAGTCAGCGCGGGTGTGTATGTGTTGGGTGTTTGGATGTGTGTGGTGAGTGTGTAGATGAGTCAGTTGGGTGAAATTCTTTTCTCTTGACTTATGTCGGCTGTCGGCAGCGCACCACGGACGCACAGAGAAGAGAAGACAGGGAGAGAGAGGAGAGAGGAGAGAGGGAAAGAGAGCGATGGACAGGGGAGGAAGAGGGAGTGGGGGCAAGGAGTGGGAGGGACACCGGCGGCACACACACGCGCGCCGCAGTCGGCACGGCACTCCGCAGCTCGAGCAATCAGACTCGCTGTCCGCCTCAGCGCCGGCCGCGTCGCTCCTTGGCAGGCAGCAGTGCCCGCCTTCAGCGCGCGAGCTCTTCGTCTCGTCTTCGTGTACGTATCTCCGCTGTTTCGCTTGTTTTCATTTTTTGTTCGCCGTGGTCGTAGGCCGCGCGGCACCCACGCCGGCGTGCCTCCTGCTCTACCGGAAGCGACAGGAGGCACGCCTGTGGGCACCGTGGCGCATGCAGAAAAGTGAATCAAGAGGCGCACTGCTGCGTACGGGGGCACAGGCAGCAGTTTATCTCGTCAGGGACGGGCGGCGAGAACATGCCGCGCCGGCTGCACGCTTCTACAGCGAGCAGTGCGGCAGGCGCAGCAGGCGTCGAACGCGTGCAACCACACGCATCCGCGCACGCACGCGGCCCATCGCCTGCGAGTTCGGAAAGGGGAGGGGAAGGGGGAGCACGGGCGGGTGGCCCAGCGGCTGCGGCAAGGCAGCCAGCCACCCGCGCCACGTCGCAAGACACAATGTAGAAAAAGAGTGAGCGTGGGCAAAATTGCGCAAAACAAAAGAGTGAAACTAGAAAAAGAGAAAAAGTATGGAGAGCAAAAAAAAGGAAGGGAGGAGCGAGGAGACACTCACACGCGGCAAGCCCGGAGGCTGCCCGCGAGTGGGCGGCGCCCGCAGCAGCAGCGGCAGCGGCAGCGGCAGCGGCGACGTGCGCGGCCACGCGGAGTATACCTCCGCCTGGACCCAGCAGCACACGCCCCCGCCGCGCCGCTCCGCATCCCAGGCAAGCACCATGCACTTACCAGCACATGTAGTTCACCCCGGTGCAGTCCGGTTCAAGCAGGGAGGCGCAGCCGTCGGGGCCGCAGTCGTCGGGGCGACCGGCGGCGGAGCGACGGGCGGCTGGGCACCGTTCGAGCCCGCAGAGTTGGGAGCGTTCGGGCACGTCTTGCGGTTGGCGCAGCGGTCCGCGTAGCACGTCGACGCGTCCGACACCGCAAGGCCCGCCACGGCGTTCCTCAGCACGGCGTTCCCGCTCCACGACGACGGCACGCACCCGCAGAACGCGTTGCCGGCAAGGTTCGCCGACTGCAGCGCCGGCAGCTGCGACCACTCCTTCACCAGCGACCCCTGGAAGTTGTTGTACGACAGGTCCACAACGCGCAGGCTCGCCATCTGCTTCCACTGCGGCAGGCTCTTGCACGCCGCGGTGTGGTGGATGTACACCTCCTCCAGCTTCGACAGGCGGCGCCAGTCGTCCGGGATGTCGCCGCGCAGCGACGTGTAGCTCAGGTTCATCCGGCGCAGGTTCGCCAGCTTCTTCCAGTCGCTCTCGAAGTCGTCGTGGATGCCCGGGTTGTTGGACAGGTCGATCGACACCACAAGCGACAGCTTGCCGTCGTCGCTGTCCACCTCCGGCATCTCGCCAACCAGGCCGCGGCCGCTCAGGTCAACAGAGACCTCGCCGTTCGCAGCGCACGACACACCGCTCCATGAGCAGTAGTCCGACCCCGTCCACAGCGGCCGCAGCACGCTCTTGTACTCGCTCACGAACTCCCTCAGGAAGTTCAGCGTCGCCTGCTCCGCCGTCAGCGCGCGGCTCGCCTCCACGCCGCCGGCAATCAGCAGCGCAGCCACGAACACAAGGGCAATCAGCCGCCACGGAGCAACCTGCATCCTGTCAGTCAGCGCGGGTGTGTATGTGTTGGGTGTTTGGATGTGTGTGGTGAGTGTGTAGATGAGTCAGTTGGGTGAAATTCTTTTCTCTTGACTTATGTCGGCTGTCGGCAGCGCACCACGGACGCACAGAGAAGAGAAGACAGGGAGAGAGAGGAGAGAGGGAGAGAGGGAAAGAGAGCGATGGACAGGGGGAGGAAGAGGGAGTGGGGGCAAGGAGTGGGAGGGACACCGGCGGCACACACACGCGCGCCGCAGTCGGCACGGCACTCCGCAGCTCGAGCAATCAGACTCGCTGTCCGCCTCAGCGCCGGCCGCGTCGCTCCTTGGCAGGCAGCAGTGCCCGCCTTCAGCGCGCGAGCTCTTCGTCTCGTCTTCGTGTACGTATCTCCGCTGTTTCGCTTGTTTTCATTTTTTGTTCGCCGTGGTCGTAGGCCGCGCGGCACCCACGCCGGCGTGCCTCCTGCTCTACCGGAAGCGACAGGAGGCACGCCTGTGGGCACCGTGGCGCATGCAGAAAAGTGAATCAAGAGGCGCACTGCTGCGTACGGGGGCACAGGCAGCAGTTTATCTCGTCAGGGACGGGCGGCGAGAACATGCCGCGCCGGCTGCACGCTTCTACAGCGAGCAGTGCGGCAGGCGCAGCAGGCGTCGAACGCGTGCAACCACACGCATCCGCGCACGCACGCGGCCCATCGCCTGCGAGTTCGGAAAGGGGAGGGGAAGGGGGAGCACGGGCGGGTGGCCCAGCGGCTGCGGCAAGGCAGCCAGCCACCCGCGCCACGTCGCAAGACACAATGTAGAAAAAGAGTGAGCGTGGGCAAAATTGCGCAAAACAAAAGAGTGAAACTAGAAAAAGAGAAAAAGTATGGAGAGCAAAAAAGGAAGGAAGGAGCGAGGAGACACTCACACGCGGCAAGCCCGGAGGCTGCCCGCGAGTGGGCGGCGCCGCAGCAGCAGCGGCAGCGGCAGCGGCAGCGGCGACGTGCGCGGCCACGCGGATATACCTCCGCCTGGACCCAGCAGCACACGCCCCCGCCGCGCCGCTCCGCATCCCAGGCAAGCACCATGCACTTACCAGCACATGTAGTTCACCCCGGTGCAGCGGTTCGAAAACCCGCACGTCGCAGCCGTCACGCCGGCGTTCGCGCCCGCAGCAGCCGCCTGCAGCACAGCCTTGTTCCGCCACGCAGTCGGCATGCAGCCGCAGAACGTGTTGCCGCTCAGGTCCGCGGACTGCAGAGCCGGCAGCGACGCCCACGACGACGCAAGCACGCCGCGCATCTTGGTCTTCGACAGGTCCACCGTGCGCAGCGACACCATATCGCTGCCCCAGTTCGGCAGACCACCGCACGCCTCCGTCTCGCTCAGGTTGATCGACTCCAGGCTCGACATCCCGTTCCACGCGCTCGGCACGTAGCCGTGCACCGACGTCTTGCTCATGTCCAGAGAGCGCAGGCGCGACAGGCTGGCCCAGCTGTCCACAAACGTCCCCGCAAGGCCGCTGTTGCTCGACAGGTCAAGCGACACAACGCGCACCGCAGAGCCGTCGACGTTGCGCAGCGCGGACAGGCTGCCCGACAGACCGCGGCCGCTCAGGTCCACAGACACCTCCCCGTTCGCAGCGCACGACACGCCGCTCCACGTGCAGTAGTCCGACCCCGTCCACCCGCTCAGCTGCGACGGGAAGGCAGCAGCCAGGCCGGCCAGGAACTGCAGCGTCGAGGCGACCTCGTGGTCCGGCGCAGCAACGGGAGGCGCAGCCGTCGGGGCCGCAGTCGTCGGGGCGACCGGCGGCGGAGCGACGGGCGGCTGGGCACCGTTCGAGCCCGCAGAGTTGGGAGCGTTCGGGCACGTCTTGCGGTTGGCGCAGCGGTCCGCGTAGCACGTCGACGCGTCCGACACCGCAAGGCCCGCCACGGCGTTCCTCAGCACGGCGTTCCCGCTCCACGACGACGGCACGCACCCGCAGAACGCGTTGCCGGCAAGGTTCGCCGACTGCAGCGCCGGCAGCTGCGACCACTCCTTCACCAGCGACCCCTGGAAGTTGTTGTACGACAGGTCCACAACGCGCAGGCTCGCCATCTGCTTCCACTGCGGCAGGCTCTTGCACGCCGCGGTGTGGTGGATGTACACCTCCTCCAGCTTCGACAGGCGGCGCCAGTCGTCCGGGATGTCGCCGCGCAGCGACGTGTAGCTCAGGTTCATCCGGCGCAGGTTCGCCAGCTTCTTCCAGTCGCTCTCGAAGTCGTCGTGGATGCCCGGGTTGTTGGACAGGTCGATCGACACCACAAGCGACAGCTTGCCGTCGTCGCTGTCCACCTCCGGCATCTCGCCAACCAGGCCGCGGCCGCTCAGGTCAACAGAGACCTCGCCGTTCGCAGCGCACGACACACCGCTCCATGAGCAGTAGTCCGACCCCGTCCACAGCGGCCGCAGCACGCTCTTGTACTCGCTCACGAACTCCCTCAGGAAGTTCAGCGTCGCCTGCTCCGCCGTCAGCGCGCGGCTCGCCTCCACGCCGCCGGCAATCAGCAGCGCAGCCACGAACACAAGGGCAATCAGCCGCCACGGAGCAACCTGCATCCTGTCAGTCAGCGCGGGTGTGTATGTGTTGGGTGTTTGGATGTGTGTGGTGAGTGTGTAGATGAGTCAGTTGGGTGAAATTCTTTTCTCTTGACTTATGTCGGCTGTCGGCAGCGCACCACGGACGCACAGAGAAGAGAAGACAGGGAGAGAGAGGAGAGAGGAGAGAGGGAAAGAGAGCGATGGACAGGGGAGGAAGAGGGAGTGGGGGCAAGGAGTGGGAGGGACACCGGCGGCACACACACGCGCGCCGCAGTCGGCACGGCACTCCGCAGCTCGAGCAATCAGACTCGCTGTCCGCCTCAGCGCCGGCCGCGTCGCTCCTTGGCAGGCAGCAGTGCCCGCCTTCAGCGCGCGAGCTCTTCGTCTCGTCTTCGTGTACGTATCTCCGCTGTTTCGCTTGTTTTCATTTTTTGTTCGCCGTGGTCGTAGGCCGCGCGGCACCCACGCCGGCGTGCCTCCTGCTCTACCGGAAGCGACAGGAGGCACGCCTGTGGGCACCGTGGCGCATGCAGAAAAGTGAATCAAGAGGCGCACTGCTGCGTACGGGGGCACAGGCAGCAGTTTATCTCGTCAGGGACGGGCGGCGAGAACATGCCGCGCCGGCTGCACGCTTCTACAGCGAGCAGTGCGGCAGGCGCAGCAGGCGTCGAACGCGTGCAACCACACGCATCCGCGCACGCACGCGGCCCATCGCCTGCGAGTTCGGAAAGGGGAGGGGAAGGGGGGAGCACGGGCGGGTGGCCCAGCGGCTGCGGCAAGGCAGCCAGCCACCCGCGCCACGTCGCAAGACACAATGTAGAAAAAGAGTGAGCGTGGGCAAAATTGCGCAAAACAAAAGAGTGAAACTAGAAAAAGAGAAAAAAGTATGGAGAGCAAAAAAAAGGAAGGGAGGAGCGAGGGAGACACTCACACGCGGCAAGCCCGGAGGCTGCCCGCGAGTGGGCGGCGCCGCAGCAGCAGCGGCAGCGGCAGCGGCAGCGGCGACGTGCGCGGCCACGCGGATATACCTCCGCCTGGACCCAGCAGCACACGCCCCCGCCGCGCCGCTCCGCATCCCAGGCAAGCACCATGCACTTACCAGCACATGTAGTTCACCCCGGTGCAGCGGTTCGAATACCCGCACGTCGCAGCCGTCACGCCGGCGTTCGCGCCCGCAGCAGCCGCCTGCAGCACAGCCTTGTTCCGCCACGCAGTCGGCATGCAGCCGCAGAACGTGTTGCCGCTCAGGTCCGCGGACTGCAGAGCCGGCAGCGACGCCCACGACGACGCAAGCACGCCGCGCATCTTGGTCTTCGACAGGTCCACCGTGCGCAGCGACACCATATCGCTGCCCCAGTTCGGCAGACCACCGCACGCCTCCGTCTCGCTCAGGTTGATCGACTCCAGGCTCGACATCCCGTTCCACGCGCTCGGCACGTAGCCGTGCACCGACGTCTTGCTCATGTCCAGAGAGCGCAGGCGCGACAGGCTGGCCCAGCTGTCCACAAACGTCCCCGCAAGGCCGCTGTTGCTCGACAGGTCAAGCGACACAACGCGCACCGCAGAGCCGTCGACGTTGCGCAGCGCGGACAGGCTGCCCGACAGACCGCGGCCGCTCAGGTCCACAGACACCTCCCCGTTCGCAGCGCACGACACGCCGCTCCACGTGCAGTAGTCCGACCCCGTCCACCCGCTCAGCTGCGACGGGAAGGCAGCAGCCAGGCCGGCCAGGAACTGCAGCGTCGAGGCGACCTCGTGGTCCGGCGCAGCAACGGGAGGCGCAGCCGTCGGGGCCGCAGTCGTCGGGGCGACCGGCGGCGGAGCGACGGGCGGCTGGGCACCGTTCGAGCCCGCAGAGTTGGGAGCGTTCGGGCACGTCTTGCGGTTGGCGCAGCGGTCCGCGTAGCACGTCGACGCGTCCGACACCGCAAGGCCCGCCACGGCGTTCCTCAGCACGGCGTTCCCGCTCCACGACGACGGCACGCACCCGCAGAACGCGTTGCCGGCAAGGTTCGCCGACTGCAGCGCCGGCAGCTGCGACCACTCCTTCACCAGCGACCCCTGGAAGTTGTTGTACGACAGGTCCACAACGCGCAGGCTCGCCATCTGCTTCCACTGCGGCAGGCTCTGGCACGCCGCGGTGTGGTGGATGTACACCTCCTCCAGCTTCGACAGGCGGCGCCAGTCGTCTGGGATGTCGCCGCGCAGCGACGTGTAGCTCAGGTTCATCCGGCGCAGGTTCGCCAGCTTCTTCCAGTCGCTCTCGAAGTCGCCGCGGATGCCCGGGTTGTTGGACAGGTCGATCGACACCACAAGCGACAGCTTGCCGTCGTCGCTGTCCACCTCCGGCATCTCGCCAACCAGGCCGCGGCCGCTCAGGTCAACAGAGACCTCGCCGTTCGCAGCGCACGACACACCGCTCCATGAGCAGTAGTCCGACCCCGTCCACAGCGGCCGCAGCACGCTCTTGTACTCGCTCACGAACTCCCTCAGGAAGTTCAGCGTCGCCTGCTCCGCCGTCAGCGCGCGGCTCGCCTCCACGCCGCCGGCAATCAGCAGCGCAGCCACGAACACAAGGGCAATCAGCCGCCACGGAGCAACCTGCATCCTGTCAGTCAGCGCGGGTGTGTATGTGTTGGGTGTTTGGATGTGTGTGGTGAGTGTGTAGATGAGTCAGTTGGGTGAAATTCTTTTCTCTTGACTTATGTCGGCTGTCGGCAGCGCACCACGGACGCACAGAGAAGAGAAGACAGGGAGAGAGAGAGAGAGGAGAGAGGAGAGAGGGAAAGAGGGCGATGGACAGGGAAGGAAGAGGGAGTGGGGGCAAGGAGTGGGAGGGACACCGGCGGCACACACACGCGCGCCGCAGTCGGCACGGCACTCCGCAGCTCTAGCAAACAGACTCGCTGTCCGCCTCAGCGCCGGCCGCGTCGCTCCTTGGCAGGCAGCAGTGCCCGCCTTCAGCGCGCGAGCTCTTCGTCTCGTCTTCGTGTACGTATCTCCGCTGTTTCGCTTGTTTTCATTTTTTGTTCGCCGTGGTCGTAGGCCGCGCGGCACCCACGCCGGCGTGCCTCCTGCTCTACCGGAAGCGACAGGAGGCACGCCTGTGGGCACCGTGGCGCATGCAGAAAAGTGAATCAAGAGGCGCACTGCTGCGTACGGGGGCACAGGCAGCAGCTTATCTCGTCAGGGACGGGCGGCGAGAACATGCCGCGCCGGCTGCACGCTTCTACAGCGAGCAGTGCAGCAGGCGCAGCAGGCGTCGAACGCGTGCAACCACACGCATCCGCGCACGCACGCGGCCCATCGCCTGCGAGTTCGGAAAGGGGAGGGGAAGGGGGAGCACGGGCGGGTGGCCCAGCGGCTGCGGCAAGGCAGCCAGCCACCCGCGCCACGTCGCAAGACACAATGTAGAAAAAGAGTGAGCGTGGGCAAAATTGCGCAAAACAAAAGAGTGAAACTAGAAAAAGAGAAAAAGTATGGAGAGCAAAAAAAAGGAAGGGAGGAGCGAGGAGACACTCACACGCGGCAAGCCCGGAGGCTGCCCGCGAGTGGGCGGCGCCGCAGCAGCAGCGGCAGCGGCAGCGGCAGCGGCGACGTGCGCGGCCACGCGGATATACCTCCGCCTGGACCCAGCAGCACACGCCCCCGCCGCGCCGCTCCGCATCCCAGGCAAGCACCATGCACTTACCAGCACATGTAGTTCACCCCGGTGCAGCGGTTCGAATACCCGCACGTCGCAGCCGTCACGCCGGCGTTCGCGCCCGCAGCAGCCGCCTGCAGCACAGCCTTGTTCCGCCACGCAGTCGGCATGCAGCCGCAGAACGTGTTGCCGCTCAGGTCCGCGGACTGCAGAGCCGGCAGCGACGCCCACGACGACGCAAGCACGCCGCGCATCTTGGTCTTCGACAGGTCCACCGTGCGCAGCGACACCATATCGCTGCCCCAGTTCGGCAGACCACCGCACGCCTCCGTCTCGCTCAGGTTGATCGACTCCAGGCTCGACATCCCGTTCCACGCGCTCGGCACGTAGCCGTGCACCGACGTCTTGCTCATGTCCAGAGAGCGCAGGCGCGACAGGCTGGCCCAGCTGTCCACAAACGTCCCCGCAAGGCCGCTGTTGCTCGACAGGTCAAGCGACACAACGCGCACCGCAGAGCCGTCGACGTTGCGCAGCGCGGACAGGCTGCCCGACAGACCGCGGCCGCTCAGGTCCACAGACACCTCCCCGTTCGCAGCGCACGACACGCCGCTCCACGTGCAGTAGTCCGACCCCGTCCACCCGCTCAGCTGCGACGGGAAGGCAGCAGCCAGGCCGGCCAGGAACTGCAGCGTCGAGGCGACCTCGTGGTCCGGCGCAGCAACGGGAGGCGCAGCCGTCGGGGCCGCAGTCGTCGGGGCGACCGGCGGCGGAGCGACGGGCGGCTGGGCACCGTTCGAGCCCGCAGAGTTGGGAGCGTTCGGGCACGTCTTGCGGTTGGCGCAGCGGTCCGCGTAGCACGTCGACGCGTCCGACACCGCAAGGCCCGCCACGGCGTTCCTCAGCACGGCGTTCCCGCTCCACGACGACGGCACGCACCCGCAGAACGCGTTGCCGGCAAGGTTCGCCGACTGCAGCGCCGGCAGCTGCGACCACTCCTTCACCAGCGACCCCTGGAAGTTGTTGTACGACAGGTCCACAACGCGCAGGCTCGCCATCTGCTTCCACTGCGGCAGGCTCTTGCACGCCGCGGTGTGGTGGATGTACACCTCCTCCAGCTTCGACAGGCGGCGCCAGTCGTCCGGGATGTCGCCGCGCAGCGACGTGTAGCTCAGGTTCATCCGGCGCAGGTTCGCCAGCTTCTTCCAGTCGCTCTCGAAGTCGTCGTGGATGCCCGGGTTGTTGGACAGGTCGATCGACACCACAAGCGACAGCTTGCCGTCGTCGCTGTCCACCTCCGGCATCTCGCCAACCAGGCCGCGGCCGCTCAGGTCAACAGAGACCTCGCCGTTCGCAGCGCACGACACACCGCTCCATGAGCAGTAGTCCGACCCCGTCCACAGCGGCCGCAGCACGCTCTTGTACTCGCTCACGAACTCCCTCAGGAAGTTCAGCGTCGCCTGCTCCGCCGTCAGCGCGCGGCTCGCCTCCACGCCGCCGGCAATCAGCAGCGCAGCCACGAACACAAGGGCAATCAGCCGCCACGGAGCAACCTGCATCCTGTCAGTCAGCGCGGGTGTGTATGTGTTGGGTGTTTGGATGTGTGTGGTGAGTGTGTAGATGAGTCAGTTGGGTGAAATTCTTTTCTCTTGACTTATGTCGGCTGTCGGCAGCGCACCACGGACGCACAGAGAAGAGAAGACAGGGAGAGAGAGAGAGAGGAGAGAGGAGAGAGGGAAAGAGAGCGATGGACAGGGGAGGAAGAGGGAGTGGGGGCAAGGAGTGGGAGGGACACCGGCGGCACACACACGCGCGCCGCAGTCGGCACGGCACTCCGCAGCTCGAGCAATCAGACTCGCTGTCCGCCTCAGCGCCGGCCGCGTCGCTCCTTGGCAGGCAGCAGTGCCCGCCTTCAGCGCGCGAGCTCTTCGTCTCGTCTTCGTGTACGTATCTCCGCTGTTTCGCTTGTTTTCATTTTTTGTTCGCCGTGGTCGTAGGCCGCGCGGCACCCACGCCGGCGTGCCTCCTGCTCTACCGGAAGCGACAGGAGGCACGCCTGTGGGCACCGTGGCGCATGCAGAAAAGTGAATCAAGAGGCGCACTGCTGCGTACGGGGGCACAGGCAGCAGTTTATCTCGTCAGGGACGGGCGGCGAGAACATGCCGCGCCGGCTGCACGCTTCTACAGCGAGCAGTGCGGCAGGCGCAGCAGGCGTCGAACGCGTGCAACCACACGCATCCGCGCACGCACGCGGCCCATCGCCTGCGAGTTCGGAAAGGGGAGGGGAAGGGGGGAGCACGGGCGGGTGGCCCAGCGGCTGCGGCAAGGCAGCCAGCCACCCGCGCCACGTCGCAAGACACAATGTAGAAAAAGAGTGAGCGTGGGCAAAATTGCGCAAAACAAAAGAGTGAAACTAGAAAAAGAGAAAAAGTATGGAGAGCAAAAAAAAGGAAGGGAGGAGCGAGGAGACACTCACACGCGGCAAGCCCGGAGGCTGCCCGCGAGTGGGCGGCGCCGCAGCAGCAGCGGCAGCGGCAGCGGCAGCGGCGACGTGCGCGGCCACGCGGATATACCTCCGCCTGGACCCAGCAGCACACGCCCCCGCCGCGCCGCTCCGCATCCCAGGCAAGCACCATGCACTTACCAGCACATGTAGTTCACCCCGGTGCAGCGGTTCGAATACCCGCACGTCGCAGCCGTCACGCCGGCGTTCGCGCCGGCAGCAGCCGCCTGCAGCACAGCCTTGTTCCGCCACGCAGTCGGCATGCAGCCGCAGAACGTGTTGCCGCTCAGGTCCGCGGACTGCAGAGCCGGCAGCGACGCCCACGACGACGCAAGCACGCCGCGCATCTTGGTCTTCGACAGGTCCACCGTGCGCAGCGACACCATATCGCTGCCCCAGTTCGGCAGACCACCGCACGCCTCCGTCTCGCTCAGGTTGATCGACTCCAGGCTCGACATCCCGTTCCACGCGCTCGGCACGTAGCCGTGCACCGACGTCTTGCTCATGTCCAGAGAGCGCAGGCGCGACAGGCTGGCCCAGCTGTCCACAAACGTCCCCGCAAGGCCGCTGTTGCTCGACAGGTCAAGCGACACAACGCGCACCGCAGAGCCGTCGACGTTGCGCAGCGCGGACAGGCTGCCCGACAGACCGCGGCCGCTCAGGTCCACAGACACCTCCCCGTTCGCAGCGCACGACACGCCGCTCCACGTGCAGTAGTCCGACCCCGTCCACCCGCTCAGCTGCGACGGGAAGGCAGCAGCCAGGCCGGCCAGGAACTGCAGCGTCGAGGCGACCTCGTGGTCCGGCGCAGCAACGGGAGGCGCAGCCGTCGGGGCCGCAGTCGTCGGGGCGACCGGCGGCGGAGCGACGGGCGGCTGGGCACCGTTCGAGCCCGCAGAGTTGGGAGCGTTCGGGCACGTCTTGCGGTTGGCGCAGCGGTCCGCGTAGCACGTCGACGCGTCCGACACCGCAAGGCCCGCCACGGCGTTCCTCAGCACGGCGTTCCCGCTCCACGACGACGGCACGCACCCGCAGAACGCGTTGCCGGCAAGGTTCGCCGACTGCAGCGCCGGCAGCTGCGACCACTCCTTCACCAGCGACCCCTGGAAGTTGTTGTACGACAGGTCCACAACGCGCAGGCTCGCCATCTGCTTCCACTGCGGCAGGCTCTGGCACGCCGCGGTGTGGTGGATGTACACCTCCTCCAGCTTCGACAGGCGGCGCCAGTCGTCCGGGATGTCGCCGCGCAGCGACGTGTAGCTCAGGTTCATCCGGCGCAGGTTCGCCAGCTTCTTCCAGTCGCTCTCGAAGTCGTCGTGGATGCCCGGGTTGTTGGACAGGTCGATCGACACCACAAGCGACAGCTTGCCGTCGTCGCTGTCCACCTCCGGCATCTCGCCAACCAGGCCGCGGCCGCTCAGGTCAACAGAGACCTCGCCGTTCGCAGCGCACGACACACCGCTCCATGAGCAGTAGTCCGACCCCGTCCACAGCGGCCGCAGCACGCTCTTGTACTCGCTCACGAACTCCCTCAGGAAGTTCAGCGTCGCCTGCTCCGCCGTCAGCGCGCGGCTCGCCTCCACGCCGCCGGCAATCAGCAGCGCAGCCACGAACACAAGGGCAATCAGCCGCCACGGAGCAACCTGCATCCTGTCAGTCAGCGCGGGTGTGTATGTGTTGGGTGTTTGGATGTGTGTGGTGAGTGTGTAGATGAGTCAGTTGGGTGAAATTCTTTTCTCTTGACTTATGTCGGCTGTCGGCAGCGCACCACGGACGCACAGAGAAGAGAAGACAGGGAGAGAGAGAGAGAGGAGAGGGGAGAAAGGGAAAGAGAGCGATGGACAGGGGAGGAAGAGGGAGTGGGGGCAAGGAGTGGGAGGGACACCGGCGGCACACACACGCGCGCCGCAGTCGGCACGGCACTCCGCAGCTCTAGCAATCAGACTCGCTGTCCGCCTCAGCGCCGGCCGCGTCGCTCCTTGGCAGGCAGCAGTGCCCGCCTTCAGCGCGCGAGCTCTTCGTCTCGTCTTCGTGTACGTATCTCCGCTGTTTCGCTTGTTTTCATTTTTTGTTCGCCGTGGTCGTAGGCCGCGCGGCACCCACGCCGGCGTGCCTCCTGCTCTACCGGAAGCGACAGGAGGCACGCCTGTGGGCACCGTGGCGCATGCAGAAAAGTGAATCAAGAGGCGCACTGCTGCGTACGGGGGCACAGGCAGCAGTTTATCTCGTCAGGGACGGGCGGCGAGAACATGCCGCGCCGGCTGCACGCTTCTACAGCGAGCAGTGCGGCAGGCGCAGCAGGCGTCGAACGCGTGCAACCACACGCATCCGCGCACGCACGCGGCCCATCGCCTGCGAGTTCGGAAAGGGGAGGGGAAGGGGGGAGCACGGGCGGGTGGCCCAGCGGCTGCGGCAAGGCAGCCAGCCACCCGCGCCACGTCGCAAGACACAATGTAGAAAAAGAGTGAGCGTGGGCAAAATTGCGCAAAACAAAAGAGTGAAACTAGAAAAAGAGAAAAAGTATGGAGAGCAAAAAAAAGGAAGGGAGGAGCGAGGAGACACTCACACGCGGCAAGCCCGGAGGCTGCCCGCGAGTGGGCGGCGCCGCAGCAGCAGCGGCAGCGGCAGCGGCAGCGGCGACGTGCGCGGCCACGCGGATATACCTCCGCCTGGACCCAGCAGCACACGCCCCCGCCGCGCCGCTCCGCATCCCAGGCAAGCACCATGCACTTACCAGCACATGTAGTTCACCCCGGTGCAGCGGTTCGAATACCCGCACGTCGCAGCCGTCACGCCGGCGTTCGCGCCGGCAGCAGCCGCCTGCAGCACAGCCTTGTTCCGCCACGCAGTCGGCATGCAGCCGCAGAACGTGTTGCCGCTCAGGTCCGCGGACTGCAGAGCCGGCAGCGACGCCCACGACGACGCAAGCACGCCGCGCATCTTGGTCTTCGACAGGTCCACCGTGCGCAGCGACACCATATCGCTGCCCCAGTTCGGCAGACCACCGCACGCCTCCGTCTCGCTCAGGTTGATCGACTCCAGGCTCGACATCCCGTTCCACGCGCTCGGCACGTAGCCGTGCACCGACGTCTTGCTCATGTCCAGAGAGCGCAGGCGCGACAGGCTGGCCCAGCTGTCCACAAACGTCCCCGCAAGGCCGCTGTTGCTCGACAGGTCAAGCGACACAACGCGCACCGCAGAGCCGTCGACGTTGCGCAGCGCGGACAGGCTGCCCGACAGACCGCGGCCGCTCAGGTCCACAGACACCTCCCCGTTCGCAGCGCACGACACGCCGCTCCACGTGCAGTAGTCCGACCCCGTCCACCCGCTCAGCTGCGACGGGAAGGCAGCAGCCAGGCCGGCCAGGAACTGCAGCGTCGAGGCGACCTCGTGGTCCGGCGCAGCAACGGGAGGCGCAGCCGTCGGGGCCGCAGTCGTCGGGGCGACCGGCGGCGGAGCGACGGGCGGCTGGGCACCGTTCGAGCCCGCAGAGTTGGGAGCGTTCGGGCACGTCTTGCGGTTGGCGCAGCGGTCCGCGTAGCACGTCGACGCGTCCGACACCGCAAGGCCCGCCACGGCGTTCCTCAGCACGGCGTTCCCGCTCCACGACGACGGCACGCACCCGCAGAACGCGTTGCCGGCAAGGTTCGCCGACTGCAGCGCCGGCAGCTGCGACCACTCCTTCACCAGCGACCCCTGGAAGTTGTTGTACGACAGGTCCACAACGCGCAGGCTCGCCATCTGCTTCCACTGCGGCAGGCTCTTGCACGCCGCGGTGTGGTGGATGTACACCTCCTCCAGCTTCGACAGGCGGCGCCAGTCGTCCGGGATGTCGCCGCGCAGCGACGTGTAGCTCAGGTTCATCCGGCGCAGGTTCGCCAGCTTCTTCCAGTCGCTCTCGAAGTCGTCGTGGATGCCCGGGTTGTTGGACAGGTCGATCGACACCACAAGCGACAGCTTGCCGTCGTCGCTGTCCACCTCCGGCATCTCGCCAACCAGGCCGCGGCCGCTCAGGTCAACAGAGACCTCGCCGTTCGCAGCGCACGACACACCGCTCCATGAGCAGTAGTCCGACCCCGTCCACAGCGGCCGCAGCACGCTCTTGTACTCGCTCACGAACTCCCTCAGGAAGTTCAGCGTCGCCTGCTCCGCCGTCAGCGCGCGGCTCGCCTCCACGCCGCCGGCAATCAGCAGCGCAGCCACGAACACAAGGGCAATCAGCCGCCACGGAGCAACCTGCATCCTGTCAGTCAGCGCGGGTGTGTATGTGTTGGGTGTTTGGATGTGTGTGGTGAGTGTGTAGATGAGTCAGTTGGGTGAAATTCTTTTCTCTTGACTTATGTCGGCTGTCGGCAGCGCACCACGGACGCACAGAGAAGAGAAGACAGGGAGAGAGAGGAGAGAGGAGAGAGGGAAAGAGAGCGATGGACAGGGGAGGAAGAGGGAGTGGGGGCAAGGAGTGGGAGGGACACCGGCGGCACACACACGCGCGCCGCAGTCGGCACGGCACTCCGCAGCTCGAGCAATCAGACTCGCTGTCCGCCTCAGCGCCGGCCGCGTCGCTCCTTGGCAGGCAGCAGTGCCCGCCTTCAGCGCGCGAGCTCTTCGTCTCGTCTTCGTGTACGTATCTCCGCTGTTTCGCTTGTTTTCGTTTTTGTTCGCCGTGGTCGTAGGCCGCGCGGCACCCACGCCGGCGTGCCTCCTGCTCTACCGGAAGCGACAGGAGGCACGCCTGTGGGCACCGTGGCGCATGCAGAAAAGTGAATCAAGAGGCGCACTGCTGCGTACGGGGGCACAGGCAGCAGCTTATCTCGTCAGGGACGGGCGGCGAGAACATGCCGCGCCGGCTGCACGCTTCTACAGCGAGCAGTGCAGCAGGCGCAGCAGGCGTCGAACGCGTGCAACCACACGCATCCGCGCACGCACGCGGCCCATCGCCTGCGAGTTCGGAAAGGGGAGGGGAAGGGGGGAGCACGGGCGGGTGGCCCAGCGGCTGCGGCAAGGCAGCCAGCCACCCGCGCCACGTCGCAAGACACAATGTAGAATAAGAGTGAGCGTGGGCAAAATTGCACAAAACAAAAGAGCGAAAAAGGAAAAAGAGAAAAAATATTGAGAGCAAAAAAAAAAGGAAGGAAGGAGCGAGGAGACACTCACACGCGGCAAGCCCGGAGGCTGCCCGCGAGTGGGCGGCGCCGCAGCAGCAGCGGCAGCGGCAGCGGCAGCGGCGACGTGCGCGGCCACGCGGATATACCTCCGCCTGGACCCAGCAGCACACGCCCCCCGCCGCGCCGCTCCGCATCCCAGGCAAGCACCATGCACTTACCAGCACATGTAGTTCACCCCGGTGCAGCGGTTCGAAAACCCGCACGTCGCAGCCGTCACGCCGGCGTTCGCGCCCGCAGCAGCCGCCTGCAGCACAGCCTTGTTCCGCCACGCAGTCGGCATGCAGCCGCAGAACGTGTTGCCGCTCAGGTCCGCGGACTGCAGAGCCGGCAGCGACGCCCACGACGACGCAAGCACGCCGCGCATCTTGGTCTTCGACAGGTCCACCGTGCGCAGCGACACCATATCGCTGCCCCAGTTCGGCAGACCACCGCACGCCTCCGTCTCGCTCAGGTTGATCGACTCCAGGCTCGACATCCCGTTCCACGCGCTCGGCACGTAGCCGTGCACCGACGTCTTGCTCATGTCCAGAGAGCGCAGGCGCGACAGGCTGGCCCAGCTGTCCACAAACGTCCCCGCAAGGCCGCTGTTGCTCGACAGGTCAAGCGACACAACGCGCACCGCAGAGCCGTCGACGTTGCGCAGCGCGGACAGGCTGCCCGACAGACCGCGGCCGCTCAGGTCCACAGACACCTCCCCGTTCGCAGCGCACGACACGCCGCTCCACGTGCAGTAGTCCGACCCCGTCCACCCGCTCAGCTGCGACGGGAAGGCAGCAGCCAGGCCGGCCAGGAACTGCAGCGTCGAGGCGACCTCGTGGTCCGGCGCAGCAACGGGAGGCGCAGCCGTCGGGGCCGCAGTCGTCGGGGCGACCGGCGGCGGAGCGACGGGCGGCTGGGCACCGTTCGAGCCCGCAGAGTTGGGAGCGTTCGGGCACGTCTTGCGGTTGGCGCAGCGGTCCGCGTAGCACGTCGACGCGTCCGACACCGCAAGGCCCGCCACGGCGTTCCTCAGCACGGCGTTCCCGCTCCACGACGACGGCACGCACCCGCAGAACGCGTTGCCGGCAAGGTTCGCCGACTGCAGCGCCGGCAGCTGCGACCACTCCTTCACCAGCGACCCCTGGAAGTTGTTGTACGACAGGTCCACAACGCGCAGGCTCGCCATCTGCTTCCACTGCGGCAGGCTCTGGCACGCCGCGGTGTGGTGGATGTACACCTCCTCCAGCTTCGACAGGCGGCGCCAGTCGTCCGGGATGTCGCCGCGCAGCGACGTGTAGCTCAGGTTCATCCGGCGCAGGTTCGCCAGCTTCTTCCAGTCGCTCTCGAAGTCGTCGTGGATGCCCGGGTTGTTGGACAGGTCGATCGACACCACAAGCGACAGCTTGCCGTCGTCGCTGTCCACCTCCGGCATCTCGCCAACCAGGCCGCGGCCGCTCAGGTCAACAGAGACCTCGCCGTTCGCAGCGCACGACACACCGCTCCATGAGCAGTAGTCCGACCCCGTCCACAGCGGCCGCAGCACGCTCTTGTACTCGCTCACGAACTCCCTCAGGAAGTTCAGCGTCGCCTGCTCCGCCGTCAGCGCGCGGCTCGCCTCCACGCCGCCGGCAATCAGCAGCGCAGCCACGAACACAAGGGCAATCAGCCGCCACGGAGCAACCTGCATCCTGTCAGTCAGCGCGGGTGTGTATGTGTTGGGTGTTTGGATGTGTGTGGTGAGTGTGTAGATGAGTCAGTTGGGTGAAATTCTTTTCTCTTGACTTATGTCGGCTGTCGGCAGCGCACCACGGACGCACAGAGAGGGGAAGACAGGGAGGGAGAGAGAGAGGGGGAGAGGAGAGAGGGAAAGAGAGCGATGGACAGGGGAGGAAGAGGGAGTGGGGGTAGGGAGTGGGAGGACGGGAGAGGGACACCGGCGGCACACACACGCGCGCCGCAGTCGGCACGGCGCTCCGCAGCTCGAGCAAACAGACTCGCTGTCCGCCTCAGCGCCGGCCGCGTCGCTCCTTGGCAGGCAGCAGTGCCCGCCTTCAGCGCGCGAGCTCTTCGTCTCGTCTTCGTGTACGTATCTCCGCTGTTTCGCTTGTTTTCATTTTTTGTTCGCCGTGGTCGTAGGCCGCGCGGCACCCACGCCGGCGTGCCTCCTGCTCTACCGGAAGCGACAGGAGGCACGCCTGTGGGCACCGTGGCGCATGCAGAAAAGTGAATCAAGAGGCGCACTGCTGCGTACGGGGGCACAGGCAGCAGCTTATCTCGTCAGGGACGGGCGGCGAGAACATGCCGCGCCGGCTGCACGCTTCTACAGCGAGCAGTGCGGCAGGCGCAGCAGGCGTCGAACGCGTGCAACCACACGCATCCGCGCACGCACGCGGCCCATCGCCTGCGAGTTCGGAAAGGGGAGGGGAAGGGGGGAGCACGGGCGGGTGGCCCAGCGGCTGCGGCAAGGCAGCCAGCCACCCGCGCCACGTCGCAAGACACAATGTAGAATAAGAGTGAGCGTGGGCAAAAATGCACAAAACAAAAGAGCGAAAAAAGAAAAAGAGAAAAAATATTGAGAGCAAAAATAAAGGAAGGGAGGAGCGAGGAGACACTCACACGCGGCAAGCCCGGAGGCTGCCCGCGAGTGGGCGGCGCCGCAGCAGCAGCGGCAGCGGCAGCGGCAGCGGCGACGTGCGCGGCCACGCGGATATACCTCCGCCTGGACCCAGCAGCACACGCCCCCGCCGCGCCGCTCCGCATCCCAGGCAAGCACCATGCACTTACCAGCACATGTAGTTCACCCCGGTGCAGCGGTTCGAAAACCCGCACGTCGCAGCCGTCACGCCGGCGTTCGCGCCCGCAGCAGCCGCCTGCAGCACAGCCTTGTTCCGCCACGCAGTCGGCATGCAGCCGCAGAACGTGTTGCCGCTCAGGTCCGCGGACTGCAGAGCCGGCAGCGACGCCCACGACGACGCAAGCACGCCGCGCATCTTGGTCTTCGACAGGTCCACCGTGCGCAGCGACACCATATCGCTGCCCCAGTTCGGCAGACCACCGCACGCCTCCGTCTCGCTCAGGTTGATCGACTCCAGGCTCGACATCCCGTTCCACGCGCTCGGCACGTAGCCGTGCACCGACGTCTTGCTCATGTCCAGAGAGCGCAGGCGCGACAGGCTGGCCCAGCTGTCCACAAACGTCCCCGCAAGGCCGCTGTTGCTCGACAGGTCAAGCGACACAACGCGCACCGCAGAGCCGTCGACGTTGCGCAGCGCGGACAGGCTGCCCGACAGACCGCGGCCGCTCAGGTCCACAGACACCTCCCCGTTCGCAGCGCACGACACGCCGCTCCACGTGCAGTAGTCCGACCCCGTCCACCCGCTCAGCTGCGACGGGAAGGCAGCAGCCAGGCCGGCCAGGAACTGCAGCGTCGAGGCGACCTCGTGGTCCGGCGCAGCAACGGGAGGCGCAGCCGTCGGGGCCGCAGTCGTCGGGGCGACCGGCGGCGGAGCGACGGGCGGCTGGGCACCGTTCGAGCCCGCAGAGTTGGGAGCGTTCGGGCACGTCTTGCGGTTGGCGCAGCGGTCCGCGTAGCACGTCGACGCGTCCGACACCGCAAGGCCCGCCACGGCGTTCCTCAGCACGGCGTTCCCGCTCCACGACGACGGCACGCACCCGCAGAACGCGTTGCCGGCAAGGTTCGCCGACTGCAGCGCCGGCAGCTGCGACCACTCCTTCACCAGCGACCCCTGGAAGTTGTTGTACGACAGGTCCACAACGCGCAGGCTCGCCATCTGCTTCCACTGCGGCAGGCTCTTGCACGCCGCGGTGTGGTGGATGTACACCTCCTCCAGCTTCGACAGGCGGCGCCAGTCGTCCGGGATGTCGCCGCGCAGCGACGTGTAGCTCAGGTTCATCCGGCGCAGGTTCGCCAGCTTCTTCCAGTCGCTCTCGAAGTCGTCGTGGATGCCCGGGTTGTTGGACAGGTCGATCGACACCACAAGCGACAGCTTGCCGTCGTCGCTGTCCACCTCCGGCATCTCGCCAACCAGGCCGCGGCCGCTCAGGTCAACAGAGACCTCGCCGTTCGCAGCGCACGACACACCGCTCCATGAGCAGTAGTCCGACCCCGTCCACAGCGGCCGCAGCACGCTCTTGTACTCGCTCACGAACTCCCTCAGGAAGTTCAGCGTCGCCTGCTCCGCCGTCAGCGCGCGGCTCGCCTCCACGCCGCCGGCAATCAGCAGCGCAGCCACGAACACAAGGGCAATCAGCCGCCACGGAGCAACCTGCATCCTGTCAGTCAGCGCGGGTGTGTATGTGTTGGGTGTTTGGATGTGTGTGGTGAGTGTGTAGATGAGTCAGTTGGGTGAAATTCTTTTCTCTTGACTTATGTCGGCTGTCGGCAGCGCACCACGGACGCACAGAGAGGGGAAGACAGGGAGAGAGAGAGAGGAGGGGGAGGAGAGGGAGAAAGAGGGCGATGGACAGGGGAGGGAGAGGGGGGGGTAGGGAGTGGGAGGACGGGAGAGGGACACCGGCGGCACACACACGCGCGCCGCAGTCGGCACGGCACTCCGCAGCTCGAGCAAACAGACTCGCTGTCCACCTCAGCGCCGGCCGCGTCGCTCCTTGGCAGGCAGCAGTGCCCGCCTTCAGCGCGCGAGCTCTTCGTCTCGTCTTCGTGTACGTATCTCCGCTGTTTCGCTTGTTTTCGTTTTTGTTCGCCGTGGTCGTAGGCCGCGCGGCACCCACGCCGGCGTGCCTCCTGCTCTACCGGAAGCGACAGGAGGCACGCCTGTGGGCACCGTGGCGCATGCAGAAAAGTGAATCAAGAGGCGCACTGCTGCGTACGGGGGCACAGGCAGCAGTTTATCTCGTCAGGGACGGGCGGCGAGAACATGCCGCGCCGGCTGCACGCTTCTACAGCGAGCAGTGCAGCAGGCGCAGCAGGCGTCGAACGCGTGCAACCACACGCATCCGCGCACGCACGCGGCCCATCGCCTGCGAGTTCGGAAAGGGGGGGAAGGGGGGAGCACGGGCGGGTGGCCCAGCGGCTGCGGCAAGGCAGCCAGCCACCCGCGCCACGTCGCAAGACACAATGTAGAAAAAGAGTGAGCGTGGGCAAAAATGCACAAAACAAAAGAGCGAAAATAGAAAAAGAGAAAAAACATTGAGAGCAAAAAAGGAAGGAAGGAGCGAGGAGACACTCACACGCGGCAAGCCCGGAGGCTGCCCGCGAGTGGGCGGCGCCGCAGCAGCAGCGGCAGCGGCAGCGGCAGCGGCGACGTGCGCGGCCACGCGGATATACCTCCGCCTGGACCCAGCAGCACACGCCCCCGCCGCGCCGCTCCGCATCCCAGGCAAGCACCATGCACTTACCAGCACATGTAGCTCACCCCGGTGCAGCGGTTCGAAAACCCGCACGTCGCAGCCGTCACGCCGGCGTTCGCGCCCGCAGCAGCCGCCTGCAGCACAGCCTTGTTCCGCCACGCAGTCGGCATGCAGCCGCAGAACGTGTTGCCGCTCAGGTCCGCGGACTGCAGAGCCGGCAGCGACGCCCACGACGACGCAAGCACGCCGCGCATCTTGGTCTTCGACAGGTCCACCGTGCGCAGCGACACCATATCGCTGCCCCAGTTCGGCAGACCACCGCACGCCTCCGTCTCGCTCAGGTTGATCGACTCCAGGCTCGACATCCCGTTCCACGCGCTCGGCACGTAGCCGTGCACCGACGTCTTGCTCATGTCCAGAGAGCGCAGGCGCGACAGGCTGGCCCAGCTGTCCACAAACGTCCCCGCAAGGCCGCTGTTGCTCGACAGGTCAAGCGACACAACGCGCACCGCAGAGCCGTCGACGTTGCGCAGCGCGGACAGGCTGCCCGACAGACCGCGGCCGCTCAGGTCCACAGACACCTCCCCGTTCGCAGCGCACGACACGCCGCTCCACGTGCAGTAGTCCGACCCCGTCCACCCGCTCAGCTGCGACGGGAAGGCAGCAGCCAGGCCGGCCAGGAACTGCAGCGTCGAGGCGACCTCGTGGTCCGGCGCAGCAACGGGAGGCGCAGCCGTCGGGGCCGCAGTCGTCGGGGCGACCGGCGGCGGAGCGACGGGCGGCTGGGCACCGTTCGAGCCCGCAGAGTTGGGAGCGTTCGGGCACGTCTTGCGGTTGGCGCAGCGGTCCGCGTAGCACGTCGACGCGTCCGACACCGCAAGGCCCGCCACGGCGTTCCTCAGCACGGCGTTCCCGCTCCACGACGACGGCACGCACCCGCAGAACGCGTTGCCGGCAAGGTTCGCCGACTGCAGCGCCGGCAGCTGCGACCACTCCTTCACCAGCGACCCCTGGAAGTTGTTGTACGACAGGTCCACAACGCGCAGGCTCGCCATCTGCTTCCACTGCGGCAGGCTCTTGCACGCCGCGGTGTGGTGGATGTACACCTCCTCCAGCTTCGACAGGCGGCGCCAGTCGTCCGGGATGTCGCCGCGCAGCGACGTGTAGCTCAGGTTCATCCGGCGCAGGTTCGCCAGCTTCTTCCAGTCGCTCTCGAAGTCGTCGTGGATGCCCGGGTTGTTGGACAGGTCGATCGACACCACAAGCGACAGCTTGCCGTCGTCGCTGTCCACCTCCGGCATCTCGCCAACCAGGCCGCGGCCGCTCAGGTCAACAGAGACCTCGCCGTTCGCAGCGCACGACACACCGCTCCATGAGCAGTAGTCCGACCCCGTCCACAGCGGCCGCAGCACGCTCTTGTACTCGCTCACGAACTCCCTCAGGAAGTTCAGCGTCGCCTGCTCCGCCGTCAGCGCGCGGCTCGCCTCCACGCCGCCGGCAATCAGCAGCGCAGCCACGAACACAAGGGCAATCAGCCGCCACGGAGCAACCTGCATCCTGTCAGTCAGCGTGGGTGTGTATGTGTTGGGTGTTTGGATGTGTGTGGTGAGTGTGTAGATGAGTCAGTTGGGTGAAATTCTTTTCTCTTGACTTATGTCGGCTGTCGGCAGCGCACCACGGACGCACAGAGAGGGGAAGACAGGGAGGGAGAGAGAGAGGGGGAGAGAGGGAAAGAGAGCGATGGACAGGGGAGGAAGAGGAAGTGGGGGTAAGGAGTGAGAGGACGGGGGAGGGACACCGGCGGCACACACACGCGCGCCGCAGTCGGCACGGCGCTCCGCAGCTCGAGCAAACAGACTCGCTGTCCGCCTCAGCGCCGGCCGCGTCGCTCCTTGGCAGGCAGCAGTGCCCACCTTCAGCGCGCGAGCTCTTCGTCTCGTCTTCGTGTACGTATCTCCGCTGTTTCGCTTGTTTTCGTTTTTGTTCGCCGTGGTCGTAGGCCGCGCGGCACCCACGCCGGCGTGCCTCCTGCTCTACCGGAAGCGACAGGAGGCACGCCTGTGGGCACCGTGGCGCATGCAGAAAAGTGAATCAAGAGGCGCACTGCTGCGTACGGGGGCACAGGCAGCAGTTTATCTCGTCAGGGACGGGCGGCGAGAACATGCCGCGCCGGCTGCACGCTTCTACAGCGAGCAGTGCAGCAGGCGCAGCAGGCGTCGAACGCGTGCAACCACACGCATCCGCGCACGCACGCGGCCCATCGCCTGCGAGTTCGGAAAGGGGAGGGGAAGGGGGGAGCACGGGCGGGTGGCCCAGCGGCTGCGGCAAGGCAGCCAGCCACCCGCGCCACGTCGCAAGACACAATGTAGAAAAAGAGTGAGCGTGGGCAAAAATGCACAAAACAAAAGAGCGAAAATAGAAAAAGAGAAAAAACATTGAGAGCAAAAAAGGAAGGAAGGAGCGAGGAGACACTCACACGCGGCAAGCCCGGAGGCTGCCCGCGAGTGGGCGGCGCCGCAGCAGCAGCGGCAGCGGCAGCGGCAGCGGCGACGTGCGCGGCCACGCGGATATACCTCCGCCTGGACCCAGCAGCACACGCCCCCGCCGCGCCGCTCCGCATCCCAGGCAAGCACCATGCACTTACCAGCACATGTAGCTCACCCCGGTGCAGCGGTTCGAAAACCCGCACGTCGCAGCCGTCACGCCGGCGTTCGCGCCCGCAGCAGCCGCCTGCAGCACAGCCTTGTTCCGCCACGCAGTCGGCATGCAGCCGCAGAACGTGTTGCCGCTCAGGTCCGCGGACTGCAGAGCCGGCAGCGACGCCCACGACGACGCAAGCACGCCGCGCATCTTGGTCTTCGACAGGTCCACCGTGCGCAGCGACACCATATCGCTGCCCCAGTTCGGCAGACCACCGCACGCCTCCGTCTCGCTCAGGTTGATCGACTCCAGGCTCGACATCCCGTTCCACGCGCTCGGCACGTAGCCGTGCACCGACGTCTTGCTCATGTCCAGAGAGCGCAGGCGCGACAGGCTGGCCCAGCTGTCCACAAACGTCCCCGCAAGGCCGCTGTTGCTCGACAGGTCAAGCGACACAACGCGCACCGCAGAGCCGTCGACGTTGCGCAGCGCGGACAGGCTGCCCGACAGACCGCGGCCGCTCAGGTCCACAGACACCTCCCCGTTCGCAGCGCACGACACGCCGCTCCACGTGCAGTAGTCCGACCCCGTCCACCCGCTCAGCTGCGACGGGAAGGCAGCAGCCAGGCCGGCCAGGAACTGCAGCGTCGAGGCGACCTCGTGGTCCGGCGCAGCAACGGGAGGCGCAGCCGTCGGGGCCGCAGTCGTCGGGGCGACCGGCGGCGGAGCGACGGGCGGCTGGGCACCGTTCGAGCCCGCAGAGTTGGGAGCGTTCGGGCACGTCTTGCGGTTGGCGCAGCGGTCCGCGTAGCACGTCGACGCGTCCGACACCGCAAGGCCCGCCACGGCGTTCCTCAGCACGGCGTTCCCGCTCCACGACGACGGCACGCACCCGCAGAACGCGTTGCCGGCAAGGTTCGCCGACTGCAGCGCCGGCAGCTGCGACCACTCCTTCACCAGCGACCCCTGGAAGTTGTTGTACGACAGGTCCACAACGCGCAGGCTCGCCATCTGCTTCCACTGCGGCAGGCTCTTGCACGCCGCGGTGTGGTGGATGTACACCTCCTCCAGCTTCGACAGGCGGCGCCAGTCGTCCGGGATGTCGCCGCGCAGCGACGTGTAGCTCAGGTTCATCCGGCGCAGGTTCGCCAGCTTCTTCCAGTCGCTCTCGAAGTCGTCGTGGATGCCCGGGTTGTTGGACAGGTCGATCGACACCACAAGCGACAGCTTGCCGTCGTCGCTGTCCACCTCCGGCATCTCGCCAACCAGGCCGCGGCCGCTCAGGTCAACAGAGACCTCGCCGTTCGCAGCGCACGACACACCGCTCCATGAGCAGTAGTCCGACCCCGTCCACAGCGGCCGCAGCACGCTCTTGTACTCGCTCACGAACTCCCTCAGGAAGTTCAGCGTCGCCTGCTCCGCCGTCAGCGCGCGGCTCGCCTCCACGCCGCCGGCAATCAGCAGCGCAGCCACGAACACAAGGGCAATCAGCCGCCACGGAGCAACCTGCATCCTGTCAGTCAGCGTGGGTGTGTATGTGTTGGGTGGTTGGATGTGTGTGGTGAGTGTGTAGATGAGTCAGTTGGGTGAAATTCTTTTCTCTTGACTTATGTCGGCTGTCGGCAGCGCACCACGGACGCACAGAGAGGGGAAGACAGGGAGGGAGAGAGGGGGAGAGAGGGAAAGAGAGCGATGGACAGGGGAGGAAGAGGGAGTGGGAGAAAAGAGGAGGTACACGGGCAGGTATGTTGCAGTAGTACAGGAGGTTGTCGTGTGAAAGGTTGATGGAGCACGCTATATTCTGCGCTACCAAATTGCAAACCCCTCAACGTTAGGAGCGAAGGTTGAAGACGCGGTATTGTTACGTACCACACATAAGTTGAGGGATGCCGAGTGCAGTTTGACACTGCTTTTCTTGAGTGCGTATGTGTTCTCTGCTGGTCCATGACTCGTTGTTGTTAATGATAGTGGATTCTTTTTCTTCATTTTGTTGTCGTTTGGTTGGCCGCTGTTGGTATTGATGCCCCTGTTGATGAAGCTGGGGCGGAGGATGCGACGGACTTGAGTGACGACGAGGAGCGCTGTTGGGCCATTCATCGGTGCGACACACTTTGTCTTGTGTGTTCTCTCGACGATGTCGAAGCCGGAAGAAAGCGGCAATTGTATGTCGCGTGGAAGGACTGTTGTGCAAAGGCAATTCTTGTTTATGCCTCGCGGCTGCGTGCGGGCAGCGGCTGGCGTGTTAGAGGAAACCTGTAGTGCAGCTGTACAGAAATAGGAAAGTAAAAAGAAAAATAGACAGCTCTCACGATAGTGTGCGGCAGGCTACGACGCTGCTGCAGCCCCGAAAAAAAAAAAGCAGATGAGGGTTAAATGCACCACACAGGGCGAGCAGCCCGCATTGCAGAAGACACGGCCGCTGCAGTGTCAAAGGGGGCTGCGTGCATGACGCAAGCACTCACGAGTTGTGCGTCCAAGTCACTTAAAGCTGTTCCGCGGCTACTTTGGCGGTACCGCAAGCCAGCCGTGTCTCACCTCTGTTCGTGCAACGCCTCTACGCTGACGGCCGCACGGGACTCTCATCTGGCCCTAACGGGACACTCGGAAAGGAGTGAGCGTCACTGCGCAAAACTGAGTCGTCAAGAGAAATGCTTTCGAACTCGTGCCGCTGCGGGAAAGCGTTGTGGCGCGCAGTGTCGGTGGACACGCTCTCCGGGTACCGCGGCGCAGCGATGGTGGTCGCGTCTGCCAGAGCATGAAAGTTGGGAAATTGGTTTTGCTGGCCGTCGTCGCTGCGCTGCTGCTGCTGCTGCTGCTGCTGCTGCTGCTGCTGCTGCTGCTGCTGCTGGTGAAGAAGGCGTTGCTGCTGCTGCTCCCAGTACACCCGCCGCGCAGCCGCCGCACCCGGCGACAGCTCAGGTGCAAGCCCTGCAGTCCCCACGTGTTGGAAAACGCTATCGAAGTCGCCGGAAAGGGGCAGAACGCGGCGCACGGGCACCTCTCGTGAGGAGGCGTGCGTGGGGGAGGCGATAGAGCTGCTAAGAGGTTCGGGTGGAGGTGAGGCTGGCGCCGCAGTGGAGTTGCTTTGCCGGCGCCGCCTGCCCTCCGTGGCGTGACTGTCACCATCGGCCTCCTCCGCCGCGATATCACTGCGTGCAGAGGAAGGGAGGGAGGGCGGGAGCGGGCCGCTGCCGAGCCCGTGGCGGTGCGGAGGTTTTATCGTTGTCATGAAGGCCGGCACGGGGTGCGGCGCGGAAGGTGGTGTGCTTGTCTCACGACTGTGCGCGGCTGCAGGGCCGTCTTTGCGGCTCTGCACGACTCGGCTGCGCATCTGACGAGGGGCGACGGCGCTGGCGGAAGTGCCGCGCGGCTGCCGAATCGCCTGCGCGCATTGCAGAGCTGTAGAGCGGCCTTCATTGCGGCACGCCCGTGTTCGCTGCTGACCTACCGCCGGAAGCGCTGCAACGCTGCCGCCCACTGACGTGTCTCTCACGCCCTTTTTGGGTGGTGGCTCTGCTGCGCCGTCCGCACGCAGCACCGACGCCAGCAGCGCCTTCAAGTCCTCCAGCAACGCAGTGCGGCCGTCGCGGACGTCCTCTTGCGCCTGCGGCGGTGGTGACGGTGAGGCAGCAGGTGATGCAGGGCTGGCAGATGCTGTCCGTCGGCTACGTGCCGCTGCTGGGTAGAGACCGCCGTAATAGTGCAGCAGCCGGTGCGACTCGTAGCTGCGGTAGGCGGAGGCAGCGGCCTCGTCCTCCGCCGCCACGACGACGCACGGATTCGCGCTGGAGACGGTGGTTGGCGCCGTCTGCCGTCGGCATTGCTTGGTGGCGCTGATCTTGTGGCCGCCGCCGCCGCTGGTGACGCGACGCGTGGGGGGCGTGAAGGGCTCCGGCGTGGCGGATCGGGACGGCGACGCGCGGCTGCCAAGGCTGGCGGCGACGCGCTGCGGTGGTGTCGCACGACTCGCCCGACTTACGCGCCGTCGCGCGGCCGGCGTGGTTGGCGCAGAGACACCACCCTGAGCAGAGGGACGCGGTGGTCGCACGGGAGTGTTGGACTTACTCGATGGTGTATCCTGCGCCCGCTGCTGCCGTCGCTGCTGCTGACGGGTGTAGTACTGAAACGCGATGGCCTCGGTCCCGCGGGTGGCGTTGGTGGCTGCGCCGCCGCTCCGATCGTGCCCTTTTCTGCTCTGTTCAGCGCTGCTCGTGCGGGGTGGATGCGGCTGCGCTGGCTCGGATGGGCTACGAGTGGTGCCACGATGAGGGCCGTGGAGAGATAGAGAGTCTGCCGTCCTTGTTCCCCTCCTATTGGTGTCATCATCGCTCCTGCTGCCGCTGCTGCTGCTGCTGCTGCTGATGGCTACCTCGTGGAGGGGAGAGGAAGAAACGGCGAGAGGTGCATCGACAAGCTCGTTCTGCCGTGCGCGATAGGAAAGCATGAGAGCGGAGTGCCGCTGCTCGTGCGCGTGTCGAAGTGGTGCCGCACCGGATGGTCCTCGGGGCGTCGAGGAGTAAGCGCGACGCTTTTCAATCACCATTCTCTTCCTACGTGTAATTCGAAGCAGTGTTGCACCTGCACCAGCTGTTGCACAGACACAGACACACACACACACACGAACGTACACTGCTAGCACACACTATGCGTGTGCGTCGTTTTGCGCCGATTAAAGCGTGTTCGTGAGCTGATTCGCAGCAAGAAACGATGCTGCCCTCCTGATCGAATGCAGCAGCAAGCAGACCTGCAACGTGCACTGCTAATAGCTTCAAAAAAAAAAGGAAGATGTGTCGGTGAACGAGAGAGCTGCTGGGTAGAAGACACCCGACAGCGGGTTTTTTTTTTTCAAGGAAGCGTCAGTAAAGAAAGACACAGATACAGGTACAAAAAAATGAGATGAAGAACGCAAAAAGGGAGAGAATACCCACAGCAACACACCATAAAGAAGTCGCTGCCGATACGCAACAACAGAGAGGAAGGCAGGGAACTCGAAGCCGAGAGGGAGAGAGACGACACTGAGAAAAAATAAAACGAAGATAAAAGAAAGAAAAGATGATAGAAAGCGGAGATTCGCAACGCAACAAGGTAAAGACAGTCGCTTGTCACTCTCGTACTCCTCAACCTCGCTGCAACTCGTCGTCTCCGCTGCGCACCGTAGATGCGTCGGTGGTTGGAAAGTAAAGCCGCGCCAATCGCGGCGCTTCGCTCAATGAACAAGCGAGGAGGGCGGAACAACAAGTTGGAGATACGCCGTAATTGTGCTGAAGCCGAACCTGCGCAGCGGTAGGTCGCTCGTTTCGATGCAATGGAATATGAAGAAGAGAGAGAAAATTTAATGAAGAGCACGGCTGCGATTGTGGAGGTTCCGTGTCGCTAAAGAAAACAAAAAAAGGGGCTTTTCCTTGCTACAACTGTCTCTAGCTTGCTCCCGCTCGAAGCTGACGCTAGCATACGCGCCAAGTTTTGGTCACACAAATGCAGAAATGGAGAAAACAAGAAGGAGTTAATGAATAGCTGAGGTGTGGCGCAATAGTGATCACATAAGATCAACACAACACACGCGCACGGAGCGCAGGTGAAGGCAAATTTGACGCATCCAGCAAGCATCGGCGCCGTACACACACACACACACCATACAACAGCGCCGCTGAATCACCGGCGGATGCGCGTGCAGCACACCCCTTCCTTTCCTTCCGCAAACGAGAAGTGCTTCTCACGAGGTAAAGGAGGCGGCAGCGTGCGCTCTTCTAAAGTGACCAAAGTAGCATTATAAGGAAATAAGAAGGAAAGAGGGGCATCAACCATTTTGAAAGATGCCATTCCTGGCACGAAGAATACGACTCTTCACTTCGCGTTTCTTTGTTGTTTAATCGCCTCTCCCCTTTCCTCTTTACCTTTCACGCGGTACAGCCTTCCCTCTTCTTTCTCTGTTTCGTTTTTTGGCACTGGAATTGCTTAGTGTTCATCTTGACTTTAATAATAGATCGGTTTAGAAGAAAATCAAACAACCAAAGAAAACCACATCAACATCCGTGTGCCTTCTCTCCGCACACATACACACACACACAAGTGTGGGAGCACGTACGGCACGTGTTCGCACGGGTATCAAAACAAAAAAATCACCTGAGCTGCCGTGCGTGCGCGCAGCCGAGCGAGGTGGGAGTGCATGAAACAGAAGAGCTGCTGCGACAAGCAAACGACACAAAAACAAAAAGAAGCGCAGCACTCCTTCTCTATTCCCTTTTCTCCCGCCACCCCTGCATCTCATGGGCGGCTTTTTGGCCGCAGAACGGACACATTTCACCCAGACGCCGTCTTCGCTTTTATCTTATTTCTTTCCAGTTTTTTTTCCTTCCTTCATTCACTCGTCAACTCACATCCTTTTTTTTTTTTTCAATACCGCAAAACGCCACCACGCACACACATACACAAACCATACGTTCCGCCACGCACGAGAACTCTTAAAGAATCTTCTCACCAACGGGCAGCCACACGAACATCCGCCTCGTTCAGTAAATCAAAGGAAGAACCAGCAAAGGAGAGTGCGAAGACGGCGAGGGACGACGACAACGTCAACTCCACCACTCTCAACACTGCAACTTCACCATCCCCTCTAACAGAGAGGAAAAGGACAGGAAGCGCAGCGAGAGAAGAGAAAGGAGAGCGAGATAGCCGGCTCCCTTCTTCTCGCGGCGCGTCGGCTGGTAGAAGTGAGCGGCGCGAAGCACTCAGCGACACTGCCCGCAACAGCAGCAGCCGTCTGCGGACGTGCCAAGCTGCGCTTTGTCACCGTCGCCTTAACGCAGCGCGATCTCGGGGCGTTCGTAGATGATGGACTCCAGTGAGCGGGTCTGCGGCTCGACGTTGAGCTGCTGGTTGACGGAGTCGATCTTGGCGCGCAGCTTCGAGGACTCGCTGATGAGGTTGACGAGCCAGACCTCGGCGTCGGAGTTGGACATGTCGAGCTGCTCGGCCACGTAGGGGATGGAAACGACGGAGTGGAGGGACATGTACTTGTTGAAGATGAGCCGCTTCGCGTTCTCGATGAGGTCCTCCTCGTAGTCGGCGAGGAAGTAGTCGGACTTGATGGTGCTGCGCACCTCCGGCAGCAGCGCAATGGCGTCCTCGAAGGAAGCCTTCTGGATGAGGCTGACCAGCTGCGTCAGCGGGTCCGAGTACTCGTAGATGCTCTCGGCCAGCTCGGCAGCGCTAATAAAGTTGCCACCGCGGGAGCGGTGCAGCAGCACAGCGGCGCAGATGTAGCGCAGGTAGTGCGGGCAGACCGTCTCGACCACCTTGCGGTAGGGCAGGTCGCGGTCGCGGCGGTCGAAGATGAAGTAGAGCAGCTGCAGGGAGTACTGCATACCGCCCTTGAAGAAGGGGAAGAGGACCCAGTGGAGCAGCCACACACGTGCCCGCACCGTCGTCGTGTTCGGGCCGCCAAAGACGTCCTCCTCGCTCGTGCTGTGCATGCGGCGGATCTCCTCCGCGATGCGCATGGCGGACTGCCAGTTGACCGCGCCGATGTCGCTCATCAGCTTGCCCCAGAGGATCGTGTCGGAGGGGAGGGAGTCGTAGCCGCTCACGCTGTGGCAGAGCGCCAGCAGCTCCGAGGCGTCGCCGTAAGCGCCGGTGTCGTAGTAGAGGTAGGCGAGCTGGAAGACGGCTGTCATGACGCTGTGCGTGATGCCGCACTTCTCGACAAGGTGCTCGTGCGACAGCTCACCCCGCGAGCGCCGCTCCGTGATCTCGCTCTCGGTGAGGGTGAACTGGTAGGTGTAGTTGTCATCAACAGCGCTGACAAAGAACGCGGCGAGCGCCGGCTGGGCGGTGGCGGTGGTGGTGCGGATGAGCTCCTCCGTCTCGGTCTTGATGGTGCCGTCGGGGTTGAGACCCGTCTTCTGGATAAGCTGCATCATGGCATCGCCGACGTCCTCGCCACTCTGGGCGTAGTGGTTGAGTAGACCTAGGGCAAGATGCTTGTCCATATAGGGCAGCAGCTTCGACAGCATCTCCATCTTGATCGTGGGGGCGAAGCGCGAGCGGGGAAAGAAGAAAAAAAGAGAAAAAGAAGGAGAGATGCTTGGAGACAGATCCAAAGAAAGGGGAAAAAAGTTGTTTCCGGCAAAGGAAAACGAGAGGGAGACGATCACTGTAAGTTCATAAATTTGTAAGGAAGAGATGAAAATGATTGCAATTAAATTGGCGGGGAAAAAATCAGCAAATGTGACGGTGAAGTGGTGGCAAGAGTAAGGGGAAGAGTGGAAGGGTGAGAAATTTAATAGGTACGACAGGAATGCACTGCTTAGAGCTTAATGTTGGACGCCTCGCAGCTTTTGTGTGGGTGTCTTTGCTGTCGAACAGAAGAGCCTGGCCAACAAGAAGCGTGCGCTTCAGCATCACATGTGCGCTTTTGCACTCCTCCATCGGCTGGGCTCGCAAGCGCAGCTGGGTGCAGATTCGAAAACGGTGGGCCTCGCAAAGCGCTCTTCTGCGCAATATGATGCCCCTTTCCTCTTTCCTCTTTTGTTGTTGTTGTTGCTGCTACAGCGGCAAAGAGTGGCTTTAACGGCTGTCGTTTTTTTAGGTGTGTGCATTGAGAAGATGATTGCCCCTACTGTTCACTGCGCTTCTTTCTCTTGAATCTTCTCGCAGCAGAAATGAGGAAAAAAGCGGTGTACAGAGAAGTTGCGGTGCGGAGGAAAATATTTAGCCAAAGAAACGCACACCTAACCCAATGCTTCTCCTCTCGGAGACATTAAGCACGGATGAGCTCCACCAAGTCCCTGTAGACGGCTTCGCAGTACTGATTTTCAGCCAGCACCTGCCGCAGCACGTCGTGCACCCGCAGTGGATCGCGGTGCCGCTCCTGCTCACGTCGCATGGCCCGAATCTGGCCAACGCGTTCATCCATCCGTCGCATCAGCCGGCGCATCTCTTGGCTTGCCTGCACCGAGTCGCCGAGGGGGTCGCGTAGCTGCAGCTGATACCGCTGGTAGCTGGCACGTGCCTCGGCCAGATCAGTGAGAAGAGATCGGCAGACTGCGTTGAGAGCTGAGCCGTGACGCTCCGGGCTGCAGTGCCGTCCTTGCCGCTGCTGCACCCGCGGCAAGTGCGTGGGACTTGTGCGCGGGTATGCCCCGACGTCGACACAGCGCTGGAGTGAGCAGCTCCGACGCTCCGCGGGAGACGACGCCGCCTGCACAGATGACGTGGCTCTCTGCGTGCTGCGTCGCGTCGGTGTGCCACAGCTGCCACTCGCAGTGCGGTTATGTGTTGGTACCGAAGCGGTCGCCGATGAGGACGATGTCTGGGACGACATGAACGACGTATTCGTGCCGTCCCCTCGCGACCTCGACGAAGTCAGCGACGCCGTGGTGGAAGACAACCCTTGCGAGCAGTTCGGACAGTCGTGGCGGTTGTTCCGTTGCTGTGCGATGAGCGGTGACCACCGTAACGGTGATCCGGCGTGCCGTAGACCACCCACATCGTCACGCGCGATGAAGCGTTGCGGAGACGCCATGCGTGGTGGCGGCGGCAGCTCCCGCCCGCACCGCTGGTAGTACAGCCGCGGCCGTAAGTAGTTTTCCCGCTCAATTCCGGAGAGCAGCGCGTCGATGTGGTGCGTCGTCGTCGGCGACGCCGCTCGAGAGACGCCGCTCGGCCCTGCTGGGACAAAACGCCGCCGCGGCACGCGTCGGGTCGGTGAGGGTCCCCGCCAGACTCCCTGCGGCACGTCGCAGCACTCGCAGCAGGGCTGGCGGCGTGCGGACACTCTTCTAGTGACGTCATCGTCATCCTCTCTCCTGTCGACCATTGTCACTTTTTCACTCGCAGCGGCAACACCGTCCCGTACGAGACGCAGTCGCTCCTGCAGGTGAGCCTGCTCCTCCAGGCACGCCTCCACCTCCTTCTTCACGGCGTCACGTGTGTCTTCAGCGCCAGCGACACTCTTTTGCAGCGCATCGCGCTCTGCGTGGAGGTTCGACAAGAGCGTCTCCAGCTCGGCGTGACGCTGCGTGTTGCCGTCGCGGTGCGTCTGCAGCTCTGCCCGCCACGCCGCCTCTTCTTGTTGTCGCTGCTCCACCAAACGGGCCATGAGGTCGCGATTGACGCGCAGCGCCTCCTGCAGCTGTTCCCGCAGCGCGTCCTCGCGATAAGCGCGTATGGCCCGCTCTTTTTGCGCCAGCTGCGTGAGATCGCGACGGTGGTCCTCGAAGGCGTCGGCGGCTCGCTCGCCGAGCTGTTTGAGGTGGTCCCGCTCCGCCTGCAACGCGGTGGTGCGGCGACGCAGGTCGAGCAGCTCATTTGGCACCTCCTTGGCGGCGGGACGCTGCGTGGGCGTGAACGAGTCATGCAGGGATGTCGATGTGGGGGTGTAGGCTGCGCCAGCCCGGTCGATGGGAGACAAGGTGGCAGGGGATAGGGAGGAGAGAGACATTTTTTTTTTTGAACTTAGCCTCCTCCTCTGCGTGAGACGCTAAACGTGCAATAGTTTTCTCTTTCTTTTCGATTGGTTTCTGCGTTTTTTTTTTTTAAGGTGTCTGCGGAGCTTGACAGCCTCACGCCTCGCGAATCTGCAGCTGCGCAGGGAAAAAAAAAACAATAAGGAGAAAAAAAATGATTGCTGAGGCAACCTTGTGTATGTGTGTGGGTGTTCTATGGTCTATGATTCGTGAGTTCTTCTATGATGTTCGGACCTCGTCCCAGTACGTGTCTGTGATATGCAAGGATTTCGCGCAGCGGCGTCGCAGCAACACGTGTAGCGGACTACCGTACTCAACGCTGGCAAAGCGCCACTTAAACACGCCGACAGAAAAACTGGAAACACTCTCTCTTTTTGCAGTAACAAAACGAAAAGTGTCCGAGGGCTTTAATGAGCACCCAAATTTTATGTCCCTAGCCGCTCTTCCCTCCAAAAGATGATGGGCTTAAACCCAGTAGTGTACGATGAGAGGTGCGTCACCGCAACAAGAGAGGAGCGTGAAGTGTGGGAGAAGTGAGAGGAAAGCGTACGGCAATGCAAAGTGGCAAAAGAGCCTTCACTAATGCTCTTTGTAAGGGCAGACAAACCAATCTGACGAACACCAGCGGCGAGGATAGCAAGACGACAGGCAGACACGGGAACCAAGGGACGGCGGCGCAAAGAGGTGCACGCACATCGTCACGCCTACACCCTCATCGGCGGGTACCTACTTCAATACGCCACAGCATCTTCGAGGGAGTCTTTTTTTATGCGCCGAAAAAGAATAACTTAGAAAACAAAACTCGCCGTTCAACACACAACAAGGTAGGGAAAATCAAAGTCACGAGACAGAACGCGGTAAGAAAGATGGCATCGTCTTGCGTCGCTCATATCCAACGACTCGAGGAGCTTCGCACGAGCGCCAGCGGTGCTGTTCAAGAGAAAAAAAAAAGCACTGGTCAACCGCCTACGCATCTCCTTGCTCGTTGATGAAGGCACGAACGCCCTCGATGAAGTCGTGGCAGCTCGCCGCCACCAGTACTTTTCCCTCCTCATGTGAATCGCGCGACTCGTCATCGCTGCTGTCCTCGCTGCTATCGCTCGACGAGCTGGAGCTGGAGCTGGAGCTGGAGCTGCCTCCGCCCTTCTTGCCCTTGAACGCTGTGTAGCGCTGCAGCACCTCGCGGCGGTGCTCCATCTCCTCATCAAAGGCAAAGAGACCCTCTTCACTCACGATGCAGTAGCCACGCTCGTCGTACAGGTCGTCGTCGCAGCCGTAGTACAGCATCTCCACCAGCTGCGGCCCGTGCATGTGCAGCGGACAGCTCTCGCTGCCGATGGAGCCGCAGAGACCCTCAAGGGTGGCCACCATCGCCTCAACGTTCTTCTGGTTGTTGCGGGAGAGAAAGTTGTTGTAGAAGGGGCGGCACCACATCTGGAAGAGCTCGTGCGCGGCGTCCATCAGCTCCGCCGCCGACGCGGCAACAGCGACGCCCGTCTCGTCCTTGCGCTCGGCGAGGAGGTGCTCCATCAGCAGCTCCGTCACCACCTCGCACAGCTCCGGGTAGCCGAAGCCGCTGGTGAGGCAGACGGTGGACATGTCGTAGCTGCTCGCCTCGATGCGTCCCGGGTGCAGCAGGCCCGTCTCCACGTGTCGCTGGATGCTGCGCCGGAAGAGGCCCCGCTCGTCGTCCTCCTCAGAAAAGTCGACCTCCTCGTCGTTCTGGTCGGCCCGCACGACGGGGTCCTCGGTGAAGAGAGTGGCGGTAGGGAGGACGTTGCTGCTGTAGCGATCCGCGACGGCGTGGCCACGGCCGGCGGGGCCGGTGAGCAGCACATCCGTCCCGCGTCCTGCGCCGCTGCTGGAGCCGCTGCTCGACGACGCTGAAGACGCCGCGTTGTCTTCGCTGTCGGAATCGTCGCTCGCGTCGCCGTCCTCCTTTGCGGCAGCCGCGACGTCGCACTCGATAGCGATGTGAGACAGCACAAGCGGCGTGCCGGTCGACGTCACGCCGTCGACGATGCAGCGCTCACCAACCACGACATGGGCAAGCTCGGCGCCGTGGTGAATCACGGCGTGCGGCCCGATGAGGCAGCCCTCCACGACGCAGCCCGCCCCGATGCGCGCGCCTTCCAAGATGACGCTGCTGCGCACCACCGCCCCTTCCCCCAGCTCCACGCCAGTGCCCAGCACCGTCCCCATCAGTTCGACCGAGGCCGCCACGTTCACGCCCTCACCCACCACCACGTTGGGTCCTATGGTGCTGCTGGTGCACTTGGCGGATGTGTGGAGGTAGACCGTCTCGCAGTGCGACGACACGGCGTACTTGGCCACCGCCTCGGCGAAGCAGCTCTCACGGGTCATGGGGAAGAGGCGGCGGGCACACACGTCGAGGTTGGACTGGATGTACGCATCGACACTCGTCATCGACTCCACCACCGCCGACGTGGAGGGCAGCTCGATGAGACCAAAGACGTTGCCGAAAATCTCCGTCTGCCCTAGCAGGGAGGTGTTGAGGAAGCCGTAGAGGTCGCGGATGTGGAACTCGATCAAGGAGAGCGCCTCGCAGCAGCAGAAGAGAAAGCCGGTGGGGGCGAGGTCCATTCGCACCGACTGCGGCGCCGAGCTGCTGAAGACCACCGCCGGCGGCTCCGGCGCATCCTCACCGCTCTCCAGCCTCGCCATGTACGTCACCACCTGCGTGGCTTTGTCCACAACGAACATGGTGTGGTGCTCGCGCGGCACGAAGGGAGCCGTGTAGCTGCGCAGCCGCAGCATGTCCGACGTCTGCTGGATGCTGAGCAGCCCATGTCGGGCGTTGGTCGGCGACATGATCTGCTGCGCCGCCGCCTCCTCCTCCTCAGCGAGGTGGTTCACCAGGGAGTTGTGCTGCGCCACCGTCAGCGAGGCCCGCGACGTCACGCAGAGCAGCGTCGCCGCGTACTTGCTCACCTTGCGCACCCGCTCGAGGTGGGTCTGGAAGCACGCGCGCAGGTTCGTGAAGGACGAGATGCTGTCGATCGGCACGAACAGAAAGGAGCCCTGCTGCTCCACCACGTTGCGCTCCCGCATCTCCTGCGCGGCGTCGGCCAGCGTCGTGATGCGGCGTGCGCACTCCACGATGTTGACCCGGATGGAGTCGCTCTGCGTCCACGGCTTGCCTCGCGCTGTCCGGCACGTTGACAGGTGCGCCACCGTCAGCTCAGCCGACGCGGCGTTCAGCAAGATTGTCGCCTCCTCTACCCCGTTCACCACCAGGTTCTCCAGCACGTAGTCGATCAGCGGCGTGTTGCAGATGGGCAGCAGCGCAGCAGGGAGATGCGGCGAGGGGCTAAGGGGACTAAGGGGTCCAACTACGACAGGACGGCTGCCGTGCATGTGCACCGGCAGGAACGGCTCGCCGATGATGACGGCGTGCAGCCGCGCTGCCTGCCGGTCACCGCGACGCGCTGCGCTGATGTCCATCGAACTCGTCTCCTCTCTTTATTTGAAACCCAGTCGTGCTTGCTGGAGCGGTGCGTGCAACTCTGATTTGTTAGTGCGCGACCGTCGCAATCACCGCAGATGGCGCGCCGTTGTATGCGTGGATTATTTGCTGTTTTGTTCAAGCGAGTAAGAGGCTCTGCGTATTCGCGAACACAAAGCTGCAAGAGCCAAATGTCGTGGGCATGAAGGATACGCGAATAAGGGGGTAAAAGGAAGAAGTTGAGAGTAAGCGCACGAGCAAATAGTTGGTGTTTGCCAGCAGCATCTGCTGTCCTCGGGTCCAAGAAAAACCTGCCCTTTTTTCTCCGCCGCTCTTTTTGTTTTTTAATGTCTCAAGTCAGCACCACGGGAAAAGGAGAATTCGAAAGAGACAGCTTTCATTGAAAGGGCCACCTTCTCGCCTTTGGTTTTTTTTTTTTTTTTTTTTTTTTTTTTTTTTTTTTTTTTTTTTTTTTTTTTTTTTTTTTTTTTTTTTTTTTTTTCTTTTTTTTTCTTTTTTTTTTTTTTTTTTTTTTTTTTGTTTGGGGGGGGAGGGAAAAAAAAAAAAAAAAAAAAAAAAAAAAAAAAAAAAAAAAGGGGGGGGGGAAAAGAAAGAAAAAAAAAAATTTTTTTTTTTTTTTTTTTTTTTGTTTGGCGGCCCACCCCCCTCTTTTTTTTTTTTTTTTCTTTCTACTTTACTTGGTTTCTCTAATTTTTTTTTTTTTTTCCCCCCCCTCACAAAAAAAAAGCAGCAGCGCCAGTGAACCGAGCGCGATTGAGCATCAAGAGAGATTAAACCCACGCCCACACCCTTAGTCGCTAAAGCTGTAGTCTGAGTCTGAGGAATTCGACGACTCGCTAGACGACGACGCGGACGCCGCGGAGGAGGAGTCGTCGTCGCTCGAGTTGCCACCGCGGCGCTTCCGCGGGGCTGCTGGCTTGGCGCGTGGCTTCGCCGTGCGCTTCGGGGCCGGTGCCGCAGCTGTCTCAGGCTTCGCTTTGGCGATGCCAAGAAGTAGAAGGTCGTCGTCGTCCTCCTCAGCTGCGGTGGCTTTCTTGCCGTTTGTATCGTTCCGCGGGTGTGATGCGGCAGCCGTTCTCGGCTTCGGTGCAGCAGTGGCAGCCGGCGATGCTGTGCCGCCGTTTGGCGGTGCTGCGAGGGCATCCAGCCCAAAGCCATCCAAGTCGAAGTCGTCCGTCACGGGCTTCGCGCTGCTCGCCGCCGGCTTCTCCTTCTTCACCCTGGTGCGTGCCGGCTTCGACGAACGGTCCGGCGCGCTGTCGCTGTCGTCAGCATCGCTGCTGCTGCTGCTCTCGTCGTCGCCATCATCGTCGCTGCTACCGGCCTTCTTGCGTCGGCTGCGCTTCTTCGCAGCGGCGGCGCTGGCTTTCGGGGCTGCAGAACGGGGCTTTCGCTGCGCTGGTGCGCTACCCCCGCCGCGGCCCCGACGGGCCGACGCTGGCGGAGGTGGTGCTCCCGCGTCGCCCATGCCCACGATGTTCACCCCCTCGTCGTCGTCGTCGTCCTCGTCGTCCATCCAGTCGTCCTCGTCGAAGCTGCTGTCGTCGTCGCTGTCCTTCTTCTTGCGGCGGCGCCGCACCGCCTTCTTGGGCTTCGGAGCTGCAGCCGTCGCGACAGGCTTTGGACCGTCGCCGATGCTGCTGTTGTCGTCTCCCCCTCCACCGCCGCCAACGCGCCGCCCAGTGGCCTTCATCGCCTTCTCAGCCTCCTTTTGCAGTTGCGAGCGGGCCTTGTCGGAGAGGATAGGCACCCGCAGCCGGCTGGCGTCGAAGGGCTTCTTCTTCTCCATCTTCTTCCGCTGCACCGTCGCGATCTCCTTCTCGCGTTCGGCAAAGTGCACCTCCAGCTTACCACGCAGCACCTTCAGGTCCTCCATCCAGATGTCCTTCGGGGTGCGCGCTTCCATTGCGGCGGTGTCGGCGCGGGACCGCTGCAGCTGCGCCTCAAGCCGCGCAATCATCTCCGCCGTCAGGTTCCACAGCTTCATGCCGAGCAGGTAGTCGTAGTTGCGGGTGGCCCGTCGCAGCTCCGGCGTCTCGCGCGGCTCGGCATCCTCCTCGGCGCCAGCACTCAGGCCCAGCAAGGCCTCGTCGTCGTCGGCGCCGTCAGCGCCGCGCTGCTCCTTCTCCTCCTCCGCCTCGACGGTGGCCGCCGACGTCTTCTTCTTGGAGACCGGAGGGAAGGGAAGGTACCGGCGGAGCTGCAGGTCGTCGAGGAGCTCCTTCTTCTTGCGCCTCGTCACGACCAGCGTGCCCTCCACCACCTCCCGCACGAAGCGGACCATGTTCTCCAGCTTGCTCGTCAGGCGGCGCAGCTCACCCAAGAGGTAGTCTTTGCGCTTCGCGTAGAACTCCAGGCGGATGAGGTAGAAGTCTTTGAGAAGAGACTCGGCATCAAGGTACTTGGTGATCTGCCCCTCGCGGTTGAAGGTGATAATGTTCGTCGCGTGCACAAACTCGCGCAGCTGCAGCTTCTCTTCCACCACGTCCTGCGTCACCCACTGTTCCAGCACCAAAGGATGCACAAACACCTCAAAGTCGACGGTGAGGTCCGTTGTGTACTCGCGGTACTGCACCACCATCTCCTTCTCGCACAGCTCCTCGAGGAACTTCTTGTAGTTCTGCGTCCACACCCCAATCGGCAGCTCCGTGATGCACACCACACCGTCGCGGCGAATTTCGTACTTGCCGTGCGAGATGAACTTTCCCGGCTCCTTCTCCTCCATCGTGCCGGTGAAGCCGAAGTACCAGGGGTGCATCTTCTGCACGTCCTCGCCGCGCATCAGCCGCTCCAGGTTGTCCACGATCTCCATCGGGTTGTAGTTGGGAATGGTCGTGCTAAAACCTGTGCCGATGCCGGAGGTTCCGTTCACCAGCGCCATCGGAATCACAGGCACGTAGAAGAAGGGCTCGACGGAGAGGCCGTCGTCGTCCTTGTACTCGACGAGGAAGTCGTCGGCGGGGTGGAAAATGGCGCGGACGAGCTGCATGAGTCGCGTGAAGATGTAACGCCCAGCGGCGTGGTCCTTGCCGCCCTGCAGACGCGTACCAAACTGCCCGTCCTTGCGGAGGAGGGGGACGTTGTTGCTGCCTACGAAGTCCTGCGCCATGCCGACGATCGTCTGCACGAGGGACGGCTCACCGTGGTGGTAGGCGGAGTGCTCCGACACGTAACCCGCCAGCTGCACCACTTTAATGGCGTTGACGAGGTTGCGCTTGAAGCAAGCGAAGAGGATCTTGCGCTGGCCAGGCTTGAAGCCGTCGATCGCGCTCGGGATGCTGCGCTCGCAGTCGGCGATGGAGAAGAGAATGAGCTCCTTGTCCACAAAGTCCTTGTAGGACACCTGCCGCACGTTGTAGTTCATCGACTCGTTCACGTCGACGTTCGTCTTGAAGTTCGTGATCCACTCCTTGCGGTCCTCGATGCGGTCCTTGCCGAAGGCCATCACAATGCGGTCCTCCTCGCGCTGGTCGTGCTCGAAGAAGTTGAGGCGATGGCGGTCGATGTTCTCGAAGTACTCGCGCCCCTCCTCTGCTCCTGACGTGCCGAGACCCTTGTAGTAGCGCAGCTGGTAGTTGTGGATGCCGTCGCCGATCGCCTGCTTCCACTCGAAGTAGTCCGGCATGGAGAAGAAGGAGATGGCCTTGCCGGACCCACCACGGCCCTTCGGACGGGCCTTCACGATCGGCGTGATAAACTGCTGCAGGAAGCCCGGCACCCGCAGCAGGTTCGGCCAGAAGCAGTGGATAAAGTTGATGAGAAGCCCTTTGATGTGCGACCCGTCGTGATCCTGGTCGGACATGAGCATCAGATGGCCGTAGCGCAGCCCGTCCGTGTTCTCGTACTTGCGGCTGATGTCGAGCCCCATGATCTTCATTACGCTCTGAATCTCCTCGCATTGAGCCAGCTTCTTGAGCGAGACGTCGCGGACGTTGAGCGGCTTGCCGCGCAGCGGAAACACGCCAAAAAAGTCGCGATCCTTCACGGCGAGTCCGGCGGTGCAGAGCGTCTTAGCGGAGTCGCCCTCGGTCAGGATGAGGGTGCAGCGGTGGCCGTTCTTGCCACCGGCCTCGTTCGCGTCGTCCAGCTTCGGGATGCCCAGGATCTGCTTGCGGTCTGACGAGCGCATCTTCGAGGCCATCTCCTTCGTCAGCTTGCTGTTCGCCATCTCGACCGAGCGCTCGACGATGCCGGAGTTCATGATGTAGTCGATGAGGCTGTTGGGCAGCTCGCAGGTGCTGCCGAACTTGCTCTTCACCGTGTTCAGCGTCTCCTTCGTCTGAGAGTCGAAGCCAGGGTTCTCAATGAGGCAGTTGAGGAAGAGAAAGATGTGCGGCCGGATCATGTGCGGCTTGACATCCGTCTTGCGCTTCTTTTTGGCCTGCTCCATGACCTTGGTGACGATCTGGTCCATGATGTACTTCACATGGGTGCCGCCGCGAATCGTGGCAATCGAGTTGACGAAGCTGACCTGCTGGAAGCCCATGTTCGACACCCGCACGCACACCTCCCACCGGTCGTTCACGCGGGCGTAGCTTGACGACTTCTTCTCCTCCCCCATCGTGGGGTAGAGGTCGACGTACTCGGGGAAGCTCGTGCACGCAATTCGTTCGTCGTTGAGGAAGCACTTCAGCGTCTTGTCGGTGCAACCCGCGAGGTCGTAGACGCGGCGCTTCATCATCAGCAGCATGTCCTCCGAGAACTTCTCCACGTGAAAGCGGCTGAAGTCGGGGTAGAAGGTCACCATCGTGTAGTCGGCGCTGTCGCACGGCACGATGATGGGGTCGTCGTGCTGGAGCATGTTGCCGGTCCACTTCATGTAGAACTTCTTGCGCGACCGCCCGTGCACCGTCTCCACCTCGAACTGCTTCGAGAAAACGTTCGTCAGCTTCGCACCAAAGCCGTTGCGGCCACCCGTCACCTTCGCCTCCTCGTCGTTGTAGTTCGAAGAGGTGAGGAGATGGCCAAAGATCATCTCCGGCACCCACAAGTCGTGCCCGCGATGCTTCTGGATCGGGATGCCTTCGCCGTTGTTGAATACCCGCACGTAGTCCTCTGTCATCCACACCCGAATCGTCGTCTGCCCGTCGAAGTCGCGCACCTTGTTGTCCGCCGCGTTCACCAGAATCTCATCGAAGATCTTGTACAGCCCAGGAGTCCAGGTGCACTTGCGCTGCTTCATGATGTTCTCGGCATCGTCGTAGACCCAAATGTCATCCGTGACGGGCTCGATTGTACCGATGTACATATCAGGCCGCGTGAGAATGTGCTCATGTTGGGTCTTCTTCTGGTAAATCTGTTCCACAGTGCGCGACATGGTGTCTAGCTGTCTTGTGCGTTTGTTTGTTTGCTTGTTTGTTTGTTTTCCGGTTGCGCTTTCACCAGCCGGCGTCGTGATGTGCAGATGTAGGTTTTTTTCCTGCAATTAGTGTGAATAGCGTTTCCTATTCTTTGTGCAGTCAACACCCACGTCCGTCCCCGAGATGCGAGGTGTTACACGGGAAAAGAAAAAGGAAAAAAAAAGAGCGTTCTATGCGTTTCGTTACTTAATGGTTTCTCCGTATTTTCTTAGCAGCAGCTCCCTCTTTTCTTTTCTCCAGTAGGAGTGTCGGGCCCTCTTTTTTTTCTCTCTCTCTCTTTGTCTCCTCTCGTGAGAGTTTTCAGCCTGCTGAAGCGCACTCAAAAAGTAATATTATTTTGTATGTGGGTTTGGTTGTAAAATGTACCAGCTTATGAAAATTACAGCTCCCTTTCTCTGTATTTGTTGTGTTCTGTGTTTGTGTTTGTGTGTGTGTGTAGTTTCTTGTTATGTCAACGCATAAATAATAAGAGTAATAATAATAATATTGGAAACAGAGAACGTAATCAAACAAGGGAACAAAAAGAAAAAAAAATGTAGTAGTGAAGAAAGTAGAAGAGAGAAGTGCGCGAGGGTAGAAGAAAGACAATCTGGGCTGGCCAGCTCTTTAGCACCTCTCCCGCGCGCCTGTATGGATGTAAGTGCGTTTATTTGGTTATTGTTCTATCGCGTAGTTCTGTGGCGGAGTACCAGCGTAGGTGTCGGAGCTGCAGCTCGTGTGAGCGAGGCGAGTGTGCACAACTGTACCAGAAAAGCACTGTGCGGCTCGCGTTGGAAAAGGTGAAGCTATACGTTATATATATATTTTTAATTAAAAAGAAGAAGATGAGCAAGGGGAAAGTAGTAAGCGTGAGGAAAGCAACGAAGCGTTTGCTGTGCGAGGCCCAACCCTTGAACGCATCTCAAGAGAGAGCAAGCCGCGACTTGCATCAGAGCTACCGATATTTTTCCTCTTTCAGAAAAAGATAAGCTGACGCCAGTAGCACTGCACTACCTTCTGTCCTTCTTTGTTGTTGTTGTGGTCGTGTCTCTTTGTATGCGTCTATGGAGGAAGGACTCACAACACACCGCCCTTCTCTGTTTCTTTGGGAACTCCAAAAGTGGGACAGAAAAAAAAACCGCGGAAGGAGCACTGCCTCCCCACAGCGCACTCGACAACGATGTCGCGCCAATCTCACCGCGCCGGCCAGCGCGACCGCAGCAGGGCAGGCCGAAAGACAGCGTGCTCGAGACTCGCCTCCCACCGGAGCATCTCGTCGTACATCCAATCCACGTAGCGCTGTGGCAGAAGGAGCTGGATGCTGCGGTCTTCGCTGCTGCGGTGCAGCACGCCGAGGCCCACCAGCGTCGTTAGCACATCGGCATCCTCCAGACGCACGGCAGCGGCAATTTCCTTGATGGTGGTACGCGTGTTGAATGTGGACACTAAAGAAGTATCAACGGAAGTG